>JAOVVH010000023.1:15318212-15333134 GCA_028566435.1 Scorpiodoras heckelii
CCCAGACCGCTCCACCCGGGGATTGAACCCAGGACCTTCTTGCTGTGAGGCGACAGTGCTAACCACTACACCACCGTTCCGCCCCCACAATGGTTAGTAACTAACAAAAATGCTATTAGTGGCTTAGCAATATTTTGTGGATACTCATCTAGCCTTGATGACCTCCTCACACTGTTGTCATAATTTTTTGGGTAGCTGGGTTTGTGATATCGGACTGTGGTGAGCTAACTAGGTGCCAGGTGTAGATGAATCAGCTATGTGCCCAAGTGCATATGAAAGTAGGTCACTTGGTCACTTAGCTAAACAGAAGTGCTGGATGGAAGATTGTTTGCTGCACACAGTAAGCTTTGGATGTGGTTTTCTCACCCATAAAGGACAGAAAGTGATGATTTGGACTGATACATAAATGCGCAGTTTGTTCATTTAATGATATATGTTGTCACTGTATGCATGTTTAATACATGGTTCCTAATTTTTCCCAGTGCTGGTTTTAGAAAATTAAGGCTTTTAAGCAAAGTTTCCATTTCCCGTTTGTGCTGCTCCATTTGTTGCAGTTTTATACAAGGCTAGATCTGCTTTCACTTGATTGCACTTGTTGTGTTCCTGCTGTTGTGACTTCACTGCATGGCGTTTGCTGTGGTGTGTGAACAAGTAAACTGTTTGCTTTGTGTCATGCTTTAATTAAGATCTTATCTTCTGTGTCTTATCTGGTTTGAGTTATATACATATAGTGTTAGGTTCTTTCCAACTCTCTCTCTCTCTCTCTCTCTCTCTCTCTCTCTCTCTCTCTTCCTACACAGGAACCCTGTTGAGTTGGCACGTGCTGGCAAATCCGACCTTCTCTGTGTATTTTCTGTGTATTTTAAAAGGGACATGTAATGAAAAACTCACTTTTTCAGTGCTTGTACACATACATTTGGGTATCACTTTTGTTAAAAAAAAATTCAATGCCTTATGCTGTGATGCATCTGCAGGCCATAATCCCACCATCACTATTCATCCATCAAATTTTTATGGAAAAACTTAATTCATTAATAAAGATCAGCTTTTCTCATTCACCCGTGACAACCCCCCCCCCCAATCACTTTATAAGCAGCTTACATTTGCTTTCCTTCTCAAGCTGCTGATTGA
The DNA here is from genome assembly GCA_028566435.1 of Scorpiodoras heckelii. Classification (NCBI taxonomy): domain Eukaryota; kingdom Metazoa; phylum Chordata; class Actinopteri; order Siluriformes; family Doradidae; genus Scorpiodoras; species Scorpiodoras heckelii. Next base: position 15,319,344 of record JAOVVH010000023.1, read on the forward strand.
TTTCCTTCTTGAGCTCAGTCTTCTTTGTGTGGAAGACAGTGAGATTTACACTGCATACTAATCTCTGCTTTAATCCAAGGAAATGGGTTACACCTATTATACTTTCGTTCTCTAACCAAAATGCTGTTTGATTTCTCCCATCATTCATTTTGTCCTTCAAAGACCCTCTAGGACGTATGTTTCTTCAGGATTCCACTCACATTCCTCTAAATGTAACCAACTCTAATAGCAAATTCTCAGCATGAATATCCTTCCTTTGCCACTTCAACAATATCCCTAAAATTTTCTAGGCTTATCATTGGCTTTTAACACATTTTGTCACTTCTTTTGGACTTTATTTCAAGCACACCTGCATTCAGTGATCATGACATAAACGTTTTCTGACTATTGAAAATAACCGATACGAAGACTCAGTAACACAGATAACTACCGACAACCACAAAATCTTCATCAAACAAACACATAAAATGATCCTTTCAGTGAACAGATAGGATTGATCCCTTCAAACATATCACAAATATCACAAACAGTTGACAATCCCTCTGACATTTGCCAATAATGGGTGCTGGAGAGCTTATGCATACAGAAATGGGTGGAAGCATCTTCCGTTTAAGTGTGTTACACCACCACTACTGATGTTGCATGTGGCTTGGAGGAAGCATGTAATAGCCCTCATGTTCCTCCCACCTTGTTGGTAGCTGTCATAAAACAGGGGAGAGGTCTAATTGGTGAGAATTAACCATGACTAAATTAGGGAGAAAAATCAGTTGGAATCCCCTCTAAAACAGCTGATAATAGTCAGAGTATTACATGTACACAGATCAGGCATAACATTAAAACCACCTGCCTAATATTGTGTAGGTCCCCCTTGTGCCCTCAAAACAGCTCTGACCTGTTGAGCCACAGGACCTCTGAAGGTATGCTGTAGATGTTGGCAGCAGATCATTTAAATCCTGTAAGTTGCAAGCTGGGGCCTCCATGGATCAGTCTTGTTTGTCCAGCACATCCCACAGATGATCCTTGGGACTGAGATCTGAGGAATTTGGAGGTCAAGTCAACAGTTTGAACGCTTTGTCATGTTCCTCAAACCATTCCTGAACAATTTTTGCAGTGTGGCAGGGTGCATCATCCTGCTGAAAGAGCCACTGTTATTAGGGAATACCACTGCTATGAAGGGGGGTACTTGGTTTGCAACAATATTGAGGTAGGTGGTACATGTCAGAGTAACATCAACATGAATGCCAGGAACCACAGCACCTTTTTCCATTGTTCCATTGTCCAGTTCTGATGATCATGTAACCATTGCAGGTGCTTTGGTGGTGGACAGGGGGTGGTATGGGTACTGTAATAGGTAAGTGGCTATGCAGCCGCATATACAGCAAGTTGTGATGCACTATGTGTTCTGACACCTTTGTCTCATAGTTAGCATTATATTTTTTTTGCAATTTGTGACACAGTAGCTCTTCTGAGGGATCGGATCTTACTCACCATGTGCATCATGACATAGCTGCTGGTTGACCAGTTGTCTTTTTGGTAGGTACTAACAACTGCATAAGTCCTGCTGTTTTATAGATGCTCTGACCCAGTCATCCAGCCATCACAATTTGGCCCTGATCAAAGTCATTCAGATCCTTAAGCTTGCCCATTTTTCCTGCCAACAACACATCACTTTGAGAACTGGCTTTTCAATTTCTGCCTAATATATCCCACCCCTTGACAGATGTAACTGTAATGAGATAATCAGTGGTATTCAATTAACCTGTCAGTGGTTCTAATGTTATGGCTATTCGGTGAATGCACCTGAGCAAGTTCATTTTGACCACAGGTGTATGAAGAGACGGTGCATTTCAAGAAGAAGTTTTTCAGAAAAAAATAAGCTGCAATCCATAATGAATAACAATGAATCTATAGAATGGGGAAACTGCTGTACAATGCATTTAAGTGACATAAATACACTTTCTCTACTTTATATATAACTTCATGTACCCTTGTATAAAATTATTTAACCAAAAAGTCATGGAGTGTATTGCGTAATTGATTCACCCTAGTAGCTTTGCTTCTAAAAATGCAAATGAATAGGAACTGCTTTTAGCTGCCAGTCATGAACTAATGCATTCAAAGGGGGAATAAAACTCATTTGCTTTCACAGGAAAGGCAAAATGAAGAGAAGAAAGGCTCTTTAAAGAAGATAAATATTACATGTGCAATGTTCCCAACCAAATAAGGAATTTTCTTCTTGGGTGCTGTTTAATCACCTCCCCGTGTGTTCATTTTCATTGTATATAATAATTCTGAATCAGTTAGATGGTTATTTCTACCGTATTTTGTAACTGATACAGTAAAATAATCAAGAAAGCTTCTATAATCTTCAAATGAAATACTATAAGTGATAGTGTCCATTCCTTTGCATTAATAATCAGATACAAATTGATTTCCTAAAAATGAAATCTGTTCCAAATGAAAGGCGTTTACTTGTAAACTAATTTTAATTGATATTCAGTACCTTAGGGAAACTAGACAGAAGAAACTTTTCTTAGTATCTGATTTAAAAATAAATTGTATGTTTTTTTGGGTGGGGGTGCTTGATGCTATCAGCTCGTGCAGACATTCTCTGGTTGCGTGAGGAGCCACATTTTGTAGGTGGTCATTGAGGAGTCAGACTGAAACCATATTTAGGCAGAGCTCCGTGTGATGTGTTTGTGGCATCTTCACTAGGAGACAGGAGACTCATGTCTCCTCACATTAGGTGCATGCTCAATGCCATGTGTCAGCTCAAGGCCCCTGCACATCTAACAAAGTCAGCAAAGACTGTGTGTTCACTCCATGCTTTCCATGCTTATGTTTGTCATAGTGAGGCACAAAAGAGAGTAGAATGTATCCCTGGCAGAATGTGAGACAAAATACAGAAACATTCTGTATATATACATAAGCTTACTATATATATATATACTGTATATAGTATAGAGATAATACACAGCAGCAGACTCATGGGAATGGTTAGGTATGTCTGCTCAGCACAGTGTTGTCAGTACATATTTGGAAAATAACACAAAAGGTTCTTATTTTCTTGGTATTTCAGTACATTGTAATTAAAATGTAGTAACTAAACACACAAATATATTTCTGTGTTGTGTGTTCAGAGATGATGTGTTGTAAAGTGCCTTTTTGCTCATGGTGGCCATGAAAAATGTATGATAATAGCACTTGAGTTAAAAAAAAAGAGCTATATAGAGAGAAGTGAAGTGAGTAGATTGTAAATAGAATAAGATCCATCCTTCCTCCCCTTCCTTCATATACCTGATTAGCCTTGGAACATTTCAGATTTATGTTCTAGTAGGTGATGTGACAGGTGACAAAAATGGAAATGGTGTGAAAAGTGGAAATTGCACCTCATACATACATCATTTGTCTGAGATCATTGCCATCACCTTTAAATCAGTGGTGGTCTGTCTTTAAGCCTTTTAAAGGTGATGAATGGAGAAGAATAGCAAATGTCTGCCTTAATTGTAGCAGTACAGTACAAAGGTACAGGAACAAAAAAAGGAAAAAGAAAAGAAATTAACAGTTCACTACCAAAACTCAACACTATAGCAGGTAATGAAGTCAAAGAAAGAAAGAAAGAAAGAAAGAAAGAAAGAAAGAAAGAAAGAAAGAAAGAAAGAGATCTTTTGTTTTTCTTATATTAAGTAGTAATGAGATCTCAGAAAAGGCAAACTGAAAAGCTATGTAACAAAATGTATTCATTTATAAATTCCCACCTGGCACCAAGCATGTTAAAGAACTGGGGTAATATTAAGGAGCTCACAATTACAGACACCTTATAGCAACCAGGTCAATTTATAATAATACAATAATTATTTAAAAAGTTAAAATACTTTACTTCACAATATTTAAATGAATATAGAACATGGCAGACAAATTTACACATGACCATCACACCTATATGAGGCCAGTTACAAATTGTTGATACAAAGTTGAAAGCTTATGATTGTATAGAATGTTTCTGTGTGCTGGTACATTGCAGATTTCTTTTACTGGAATTAAGAGGCCCAAAGCTGTTTTGGCCTGACAATGCCCCTGTGTACACAGCCATAAAGACATGAAAAATAAGAACTGAGAGCCCTGCACAGAGCCCTGCCATCAACCCCACTGAACATAATTGGAACTTTGAGTTCACCCATGGCCTCCTCACCCAACAGAGGGTCTGACCTCAATAATGCACGTGTGGTTGAATACTATTCCTTCTCAAATGACTATGCTTACAGACAACTATGTTTTCATTTGTTCAATTTCGACAGGACACAACTAAGCAGTTGAGGTTAAGGTTCTTGATTAAGGACCCAACAGTGGCAGCTTGGTGGTGGCAGAATTTAAATTCACAAGTTTTCAAGCAACAGCTCAAAGCCTTAAATACTGAGCTACCACTTCCAATATACCAGTAAACCAGTGCTGAGGACATTTCTATTCATAGAAACCACATTACTGATGACCTCTCTTGGGCATATAAATCCGTTATCCTTGACAAGAAAGTACAACAGAAACTGAAGAAAGTCCATATCTCCCCAGCAGATTTTGGTAAAACTTTCATCACTGCACAATTGGGAACATTCTCATCACTTGTATCATGGTGCAGTATGGTAGCTGCTCCAAAGCTAGGTGGGGAAAAATGTGCACCACATCATCACTCCCTGCCAGTAAGAATCTAGTGAATGCAGTGTCTACAGAAGGCACATAATATCACCAGCAACACCTCTCTCCCCTCCTACATATTATTTACGGGAATGACTTTTGTCTTACCCTGCTGAACAGAAAAATTATCTGTGCAAAGATTTCACAAGATTGTTCTTTACACACACTTATTAACCTCTAACAAGAACTGTTGTCTTCATTGTCTACTGAAACATGTTCATACTGTACATGCAACTTACATATCAGTATACACTCTTTTTCATACAGGACATATTTGTTAATCATACAGTAAATATTTTGGCACATCACTCATTTATGCATGTTACTTATATTGCACAGCTTTGCATATATCCATATTTCTGTACATGAACTTTTTGTACACATTCTGTTATATATCTTGCCACCCCCATTATGATTTTATCACACCATATTTGCACTGTACAAATTTACATTTACATATATGGTATTTAGTAGATGCTTATATCCAGCGCAACTTACAAGAGTGCTTAGTTATTAACTTGGAATATCCAAAGCTATTGCTGGTAGATCTGAATTAAAGGTACTCTGAGCTATAATACTGCTTACATTGCCTCCTGGGTGTCAAGTGGGTCAAGTCGAGCCATACTTGAGGCATGAAGGGCTCTGGATACACATCGAACTTTGACCATTGCCATTAGGTAGGGAGGGGCTGGACCGTTTTTGGCTTTGTAGGCCAGCATCAGGGTTTTATATCTGATGCTGGCTGCTACAAGAATCCAGTGAACGGTGTGCAGCAAGGGATGTAACCTTGACCCTGTTCAGAGTAATTCTAACATCTAATCAGTTGACTTACTGTTCAGAGTGATAATTTCGCATACATCCCACAAACTTAAGGAGAACCTCTGGTGGACACATGGACAGACGGATGGATAGATGGATGAATGGATAGATGGCTGAACAACATGAAAACATAATGCCTATATATATATATATATGTATATGTATTTTATGCCAATTCCAAATCAATGTCCCTGACACAGTGCTGACAGTGAATTACCATTGCATGAATGTCAAGGCTCAGAGTATTTTCTTCTCCCCTGACTCAGTATTCATGTTTTATTCATATTTCACAGCAAAAATAACAACACATCCTGTGTAGCTTAAAAACAAAATTTCAAACATGAAGTTTAGGAATAAACCTACATAAATGTATATAGAAAATTACTGTTTCTGTTATCTGACCTCATTCAGTCTACCTAATCATGTAAATCATCATTGTTGTATTGTGTTAGCTTTTGTTTCAGCTATTAGTTTGATAGTGTTTGATATAGCAGACTACTGTTGTAATAATAAAACATTAGGAAACACTATGAGAAAAAATAATATGGAATAAAATCAACATTTTCAGGATAGATCAGTTCACAGGCGATCTGAGCAGCATAACGAGTAGAACTCTGCCACTAGGCTTTTTGTGTCCTTCCAAATTTAGCATAGCATGGCCAAGATACTAATACAAATGATGCTTGTAAATGCATTGCTAAAGTTGACCAGATAATTATATCTCATTTCTCTAGGAGAAATGTTTGTTTGCTGGTTTGCTGTTTAACATCATATCAGCATCTATGGATATTCATGACAAGGTTACATAGGTACACACATTTTATCAGTACAAGTTCAATCTCAAACACACTCATGGGCAGTGCTGTATCTCCAGTTCACCTAACTTACATGTCTTTGGACTGCGGGAGGAAACTGGAGGACTCAGAGTAAGCCCATGTGGACAGAAAGGTCCCAGACCACTCCACCTAGTAGCGAACCCAAGACCTTCGTGCTGTGAGGTGACAGTGCTACCCACTGAGCCACCATGTCACCCATACCAGTAGAAATGAAACATGGGTATATTCTACATCAAGAAACAATTTAAAGCAATTTAAGGCAAAATCAAAAGAAACCTCTTGTTCTCCAACCAGTGTGCTGCTAAAGTAGATATACAATACAACAACAATATACAATACAATACAATAGATATACAACTCCAATAAGCGTACAGTTTTGTAACAACAAATAACACAGTTACAGATTATACCAACAAATTTGAGCTGTTTTCCCATTATCTTTTCTGATCCTTCTTCTTATTTTAACATCCCAAGCTGCTGCACTGAAAACTGTGCCTAAACAGTAAGAACTGTTAACGGTAAACTATAGGTGGGATTGCATACATTTTTTTTCTCTTCTCACTAAAATTATGTTTTGAATTTTATCAAAAATATATGATTTAAGGCCAACATTTTCTAGCACCCCACCCAGGAGCAACGGGGCCCTAAGTACTTGCTTATGTTGTGAATTATGAAGCTGGATTATGACCAACCCTGCACACAATGCATGCTATGGCTAAAGGCTGAAATATAGCTTGTGTGCTGTTTAAATAATCGAGCACAACAGCAAATTCTAGATATTTCAAACATGCCTTTTGTGGTATTTCCAGTTAGAAGACTTCAGCATGTAATACGTGGAAAGCAGGAGAAATACAACTCAAGCAAAAAAAAGTGCTGCATGGCACGCTATATGTGGTTGGTGTAGAAGGCCACACTGATTAACATGACAGCATACAAGAAGCAGTGCTGCTCATGTTTGCATTGTATTTTATAGCTATTTTCTCATTTGGACAGTCGTTTTTATTGGTTTTCAACTTCTGCTGAACTCTGATGACTACAGACAATTTAAATACGATGGATTAAGTAAGGCAGAGCTGTTTCAGGTGCTCCCACTGTCCCACCATGCACAGAAGGTTTAATATTTTTTCAGGGTCCACTGAGGCTGCAGGTAAATATGAAATGTAGATGAATCTATTGGGTGATTGAAACCTGCACTTGCACATCAGGAATAAATGGGAAGTATTTCAGCACAAGAATACAAATGCAGTTGTCCGTGTGCAAACTGAACTGAACTGAAGTTTTACAGTCTTTACAGTATTTTGCTTATTTAATGTAATGCGAAGGTGAAGTATAAATAATATATAATGTCTAAAGTCTGTAGAAGATAAGTTCAATCTCATTCCTAACTCACCTCTTTGCTAGGTCCTGCCGGCTCGTCCAACCTGCTGTCCTCCCACTGCTTTCTTAATATAACAGTACATAAATGTAACACACCATCACCCATACTATCCTGCTCAGCATTAAGCCTGCATAACATCCTGGAACCAATCTCTGCGTCATTGGGCGAAGGCGGGATACAGCATGGACAGGTCACCAGTCCATCGCATGGCCAAAACACATTCATGCACACGTTCACACCTATCAACCGATCAACCTAACATGCATGTCTTTGGACTGTGGGAGGAAACCGGAGTACCCGGAGGAAACCCACACAAGCACAGGGATAACATACAAACTCCACACAGAACGGCCCGGACCGGGAATCGAACGCGGATCGTCTTGCTGTGAGGCGACAGTGCTAACCACTACACCACCGTGCCACCCGCCTGCATAGCAACCACAGAAAATACAGGCTGTATCATCACTGAAGTCCTAATTCTTATAGGTTTCAACTTATTCTTTTTATTAGCACCAAAAAAGTGCCAGATAACTCATCTCATCTTGACACTGTCAATGAAATCTAATCTGAGTTAAAGTAATGATTCCTTTGAACTAATATAATTACTCAGTCTACAGCACACACGGATTTTCATAATTTTCAATTACCCAACCAGGTAGAACTCCTTCATTCTTGAGTGAAAACAAAGGGGATGCCTATTATAAAAGACTATATCAAAAAAAAGGGCAAAAGACTGACTAAATCAATATAGCTACACAAAGACTATGAAAATGAAATAATAAACTCAATATTTATGTCAAAATATATCTCTCCAACAACTAATCCTCCATTGTCTCACTGCTCATGACTAGGCACCAGTGTTAGCTAACATTAAATCATTACAACATTTTACACTGGTAATGAAATACCAAGTCAACATTGTAAATGAAAAGGTATGCTGTCAGTTAGCTAATATTAGTTAGCTAATTTTAGGTAAAGCAAACTATAGCTTTAGCTTGTTAAAGTTAGGTAGCTAAACTATGAGTTAAGGCAAAAAATAAAACCAAGCTAACATCCATCCATTCACAATTAACTTGGTCTAAACCAGAAACTGTGAAGAAAGCCAAGTGTCTTTAAGAAGCTAGTTACCTTCTTACGTTAACTTACAGTGTCCAAAAATAAATAAATAAAAATTCACCCCTGTCAAACATTTTCACTCTGGAGCAGTATTATTATTGCATACTAAGTGCCCATCCAATTTATATCTCATGTCACTTCATTCTTATCAAGGAAACTATTGTCCAAATGTTCAACAATGGGGGAAGACAGAAAGGGGACAGTAGATTTGATGTTAGGCTAGCTGTATTTACAATTCAGGAAAATTAAAACTGAATTCAATTAAATTCAATAAAAAATGTAGCAGAGGATGATTAGAGAGTCTGCAAACCATATATTTTTGTTGATTTTAATTATATTCATTACAAATGTCAATATGGTACAAACACATGGCACAGTTAAAATATGTTAAATTATGATGTCTTTACCTTATGATTTTAAATAAAGTTATATACTGTAGGTGAAAAAAGTCATCAAAAAGTAAAGATGAGCTGGAGAGCTGGAGGGTATGAAACATTCACCAGGGAAAAGAAAGGAATGGAAGTTTATTGAACTAGAAAGATAGGTATTGTATCTTTCTATCTATACGTATTCTAAGTACTAACAGCTCATGTATTCTCATGGTAGTTGGTCATGGGCCTTTGAAATTGTGTCTAGATCCATGCTTAAGAGACCAGTGCCTGAGAAGTTGAGTGGTGTGCTCTAGAGGCATGAACAGTTGTCAGACTCAATAGTTAAGAAAGTGAGTTCAGCCAACTTGAAAAAGAAAGAAAAGTCATAATAAAACTTCCAAAAAGGAGGCAGTGCATGTAAAGGGTTGCAGATTGTCTGGCAAGACAACCAAGTGCTGTAAACCAAAGAACATCCTCATCCTCATAGCACTGAGAATAGTGAGCTCAGGAGTCAAATGGCAGTGAATCAAGTAACATAAATTGTGTAGTTGAGGTGACAAAAGTCTGGAAGGAGTTCAGAATTTAGTACCTCCAGCACCGATGATAACGATATGTAAAAAGGCAAGAACAATGTGGTCAGCATGAAGTAGAGGATCTCTAAATGAGATCTCTAAATGATGTATAGAAAACATGCCTAGAAATTCCAGATGAAAAATATAGGTTGAGAGAAGGAGTGGGGGTGAACAGGAAGGATGAATGGGAATGAGGATTGAGCAGCTATGGTGGAAAAGTAAACTGGTGCCAGACCAAGGGAGTTGTTGGGGCAGCATGTTTTCCAAATAGTGATTTTATAGTACAGACTATATTATCACAGCTTGACAGAAATCAATGCCTCAACACATTGTCAACAATCCCCTAGGATAGATCAAGGAGGAGGATATCTTGGAAGCAACTAGGGCCTAGCAAAGGGAGTCAATTTGGACTGCATGGAGAACAATGAGTTTATAAACCATGACTCACACAGGCATGCTTATGGATATCCAATAAGACGGTAGTTGGTAAGATTATGATCATTGTGCCCTTATGGGCTTGTTAACCTCCCCATCATGGGCACGTGCGTAAACTTACTTTGTTAAGACTTTGTTAAAAAAATTCTGATTTCTACATCCTCAAATACCACATCAGACTTGGATGATATTATAACAGTTACTAGATGACTATCTATTTGAACAGGTTGCATAAATGTGAATTTCATAAGTCTTCCTACTTCTTTTTAGTGCTGAAAGACTACAGATGGGTAAAAGTGGGTACTTTAGTACATAGCAACCCCCATTTCCCTTGGCTTGAGTAAATATAAAAAAAAAACATTAAGTAAACCATTGTCAATTAGATGAAATAAAGCTAGTCAACAGGGGCTTATTTGAGACTCTAACAATATATATTGGCACCAATCATCAGCATCCCTGTTACATCCAGGATAGCTGGCCTGGCTATGCAAAACCTGCATTTTTTTTTTACATTTCTGCGACTGTTGTATGTTGCCTCATTATTCACTTGACTTTATTTGATAAAAGTTAAATATTAAAGATAATTGATATCTTTTCATTTATTAAAAAATTGTTTTTGTCTTTAATTAGAGTAATGCGGCACGTTGCAACCGAAGAGTAAGTTTACATTCCAACCAAAATATAGAGTAAAACAGTTAAAATACATCACCCACAGTTCACAGACATTTCATCACATTTATTTAAAAAGTGACTAAAGCATATAAAATGAGTCTGAACAGTGTTGTGTATCATGCTAAATACAGCCAATTGCTGTCTTGTAGAACACAACCAATCAGCTGTCCGCTGCTGATGACGTTGCAGGGCGTTTCAAATAGAGCCATTTTAGTGACTGAGTTCCCTATGAAGTACCCTGTTCAGTGTGTAGTGAGCAGGGAGTCAGATTTGAGATACTTGCGATTGGAATGCAGCCTAAAATGAGTAACGTAACGGTCAATTACGGTGCTGCTGGTTTGCGTAATTTAACTAACTTTTAATCTGCGTAAATTTTTTTAGCAGCGGTAATTTTTTTAATCGCGATTAAATCTTTAAACCGTTAACGCACTCATTAACACATTAATTTGACAGCACTACTATATAGCCAAATTTTGTGGACACTTGTCCATCATACCCAAATGTTCTTGTTCAACATCCCATTCCAAAGTTGCCACCTCTTTGCTGCTACAATAGCCTCAATTCTTCAAGGAAGATATTACACTACATTCTGGAAGGAGGCTGTGGGAATATCTGCCCATTCAGCCACAACAGCATTAGTGAGTGACATAGGGCACTGATGTCAAGCAAGAAGGTCTAGGGCATATCTGCCTTCCAGTGGTGTTAAGGTCAGGGCTATGTGCAGGCTACTCGAGTTTATCAACACCAGCTTTGGCAAACCATGTCTTCATGAACTGTGTTTTCTACATAGTGGCATTATCATGCTGAAACATGTTTGGGCTTCTTGGTTTCAGTAAAGGGAGATCTTGAAGCTATATCATACATAGATATTGTAGACCAAGGGTGGCCAACCAGTCCAGCATATAGAGCCAAAAAACCCTACACCTTTGCAAACAGCTGCACAACACATGCACGCCCACACAACAACAGCAACAATGAGGGGCCTAATGACATATTACATAGCCTAACAGTTTTCATAGTTTTTTCTTACCTCGGGTTACTCAGTGGGAAACCTGGCATTCTTTCCTTACCACAGTCCTTTTCAGTTCTGACTTCTACTCAGTTAGGACCAATCAAAGCAACTCTTTCACATGTGTCTTTAACAACAGAGTTGTTTTAACTTCACTTGTTTCAATGTGGACAAACTTGATTCACAGACGTAAGCTGATCCAAACACTGACATTAGCCTGAGTGCAGCCGGTTTGAAATTGGCATATGTATCTTTGTGCACAATTTTCCAGAACTCTCTGTGTTTCTTCTTTCAAAAAACTTTTAAGTCTGTCATCCTTAGAAAGTTCAGTCATCTCCAACTAAGACGCTGCTTCATCTGCCACTGAAGAGGCTTTCAAACAATCCAATTCAGCAGTGAAAGGGATGATAAGGAATGTGATCTGTGACCGCTTTTGTTTCAGGTTGCAGAGTCTGTACTAAAAACTCAGAATTTCAACCAGTGTTGCCTAGCATACAATGCTCCCTTTTGAGACCTCAGCTGCTTCTGCACTTGCATTCAGCAAGGAGAGAAAATGTGTGAGCTCTCCCTTTTAACGATGGGTCTGCAAAGCCTTGAGATTGTTGTTATCGCATGACAATATAATTATTTTTTCTTTTAAAAATACTAGCAGTAAAGTCAAATCATCAAATGTTTTTTTTTTGTTTGACAAAAATGTATTTTAAAATGTTTTAAAACTTCTACGGTTGCTCACAGAGGCTTAGCTACAGAACAGGCAGAGCAGGCAATTGCTTGCACCATGACAGCAGACTAAGTCCAGGAAAATATCAAATCTCAAAGTGAATAACTCCCCCCAACACTCAGATGGCTAATATATATTGCTATGCCATATATTGCTTGCATAAATGAAGAGACCATGCCAGTATGGAAGAGAGAAAAGAAAGAGAACACAAGAAGAAGAGGAAATGATGAAGCAGAACTATGCTAACTATGATGGTGGAGACAATTTAATAATACATTTATAAAGGATAACAACTCTAAGCTAGGCCTTAAAGTAATGTAATGTTAGCTGCACATCTAAGCAGCTAGCTAGGAGTTGATGTTTGTTTTGGAGCATGCATTATTTTTTACGTAGCTACCTGTCTAGTCAGAATTTGTCAATTTGCTCAAATTGTCACTTTATCAAAGGTGCTCTGTTGTAGCCAATGCGATGTAATGATGGTTTATCTAATTGGGACGCTTGATCTATCACTACATCTAGCATGCAAAATAAAATGCTAATACTTCAGACAGTTATCCTATAGTTGGCTAATCATACTGATAAAGGTATCTTGGTAACATAATGGCAATAAAGAGAAAAATGGCAGGAGAGCTATTGCATGCTATTTGAGTCCCACTGTACCTGAAATAGCCTTAGTGCAATTGTAGAGTCGATGCAGTTCTTGAATCGAATTGCATGGTGGAAACCAATTGGTCTTGTGATTTTAATATGATTTGCTGTGCAGTTTAATACAGGATTACCATTTTCACCACCCTGACCTCAGAGACAGCTTTAGCTCAGTGAGCTGTGTGTGTGTTTCAAATTCTATTTAACAAACATTCATGTTACAGTCTACATGTAGTTTTAATATAGCATATTTTAAAATAGAATAAATATCATTGTATTATTGATCCTGACCACAAACCCAGAATGACTGTCATTGGTCAAATGCCTAAAACTGCAATTCAAGGTATGTAGAAAACACTAAATAGACAAATACACTGATCAGACATAACCTTATGACCACCTCCTTTTCTCTACACTCTTTGTCCATTTACCATATAGCTGCACTTTGTAGTTCTACAATTACAGACCGTAGTCCATCTGTTTCTCTACATACTTTGTTAGTCCCCTTTACTCTGTTCTCTAATGGTC
>JAOVVH010000023.1:15333234-15352914 GCA_028566435.1 Scorpiodoras heckelii
TGTGTGTGTGTGTGTGTGTGTGTGTGTGTGCGTGCGTGCATGCAGTGAGCTGAAGGACTTAAAGGGGGAGAACTGGAGAGCACTGGAGAGAGACAGCCAAGACCATAGAGCCAGTGCAAAGAGCTGTGTGCGTGCATGCATGTGTATCAAGCACTGCAAAGGCCAAATTAATTCTATTTTATTAATAAACCCCTTTTGAAGTCCCCAAACCTGTCTCCCGACCCTTGTTACATTGATGCCGAAACCCAGGAGATCCAGAGCAATACTTGACATGGAGTTCATGCCACTTGGCAGTATTATCCAGTCCCTTGGGTCCACACAGCAGGCCATGCTTGCAGTGCAGGCAGATGACTGGTGAGCACTGGGACCTGCTGCATGTGCCAGGTGCTCGAACGTCCATTCTAGTGGCTGGCCGCCTCTTGCCGCTCCTCTCAGGGGGTGCAGGATGAAGCTGTCACATTGACAGAGGACCACATATCAGTGTATCAGGGTATGGACAGATCCCCCAACATCTCTCTTGTCTCTCTTTCTCATTCTCTCCCTTTTTTCCCACTCCTGGTGCCATGCAGATGGGGGCTGACTCCCCCAACCTAGCCCTGCATGCCCACGCCCAGATTCTCCATTCTCCCCTTGTGTTTGCTTTTATTCCCCCACAGGTTCATGAGCCCACCACCACGAGTGCAGGTAATGGGCTGGGCTGGGCTGCTGGCACAGCGGGGACCCTGGGCACTTCCAGGACCAGTGTCCTATGTTGGCAGTGGGACCAGTGGTTCAGATCCCTAAGTGCCACAGGCATCCTCAGATCAAGTGGGGACGTACAGACCTTCGTGGATTCAGGCTGTAGCCAGAGCATCATTGACCAAAGCCTAGTTCAAGATGGGGCAGGGGATAAATTATCACAAGTGAAGGTGAACTGTGTGCATGGGGATATTCACGAATATCCGGTAGTTCCTGTCACAATTAAAATCAGGAGAGAAAAACCTAGTGTCAAGGCAGCACTTGGTCCCTGTTTCTCCCATCCGCTAATTCTGGGGATGAATTTGCCCATGTTTAATAAAATATTATGGGAAATTTACACATATGGGTCATGCAAATCAGTGGCATGGTATGGGGGATGTGTGCAGCACTGGCGGGGGAATGTCCAGCTCCACATCACAGACACAGATGCAGAGGTGGCTCATCATAATCTTATGGTCGGACATTTAGGACAAGATAAAACACTCTTCCTATTCATGGCCTGTTTCCACCGGCTGGGCATTCATGGTGATGTGTTCAGGTGGTGTGTAGCATGCCACAAATGTCAGCTGGTGAATTTGCAAGACACTCCAATAGTGCCATTGTGCCCTCTTTCATTACTCAAGGTGCCATTCCAGAGAGTCAGAATGGACCTCGTCAGACCATTAGATTGGCCAGCATGGGAATATCACTTTGCGCTAATCCTCATGGACTATGCAATGCAATACTCCAAAGCAGCACACAATGTTGCTGCAGCACTCCTTAGTGTGGTATCCCAGGTTATGGATCCTGAAAAAGATCCTGACAGATCAGGGCACAATTTTCATATCATGGACAACTTTTACAAGCTATTAGGCATTAAATCAATTCACACTAATATTTGTAATCTGCAAATGGATGGGCTTGCCAAGCGGTTCAATATAAAGCTTGTTAAAAGCTTGTTAACAAGCTTTTTATGATTTTTTTGTGAAATTGGGATAAGTGGCTAGAGCCCCTGAGCTATTTGAGCTATTTTATGGTCATAAACCTCAGGGCATTTTAGATGTAGTGAAGGAAAACTGGAAGGATGGATCTTCAAATAGCAAAAATGAAATTCAATATGTTCTTGACCTGAGAGCAAACCTCCACTCTTTGGTTTCACTAACACATAAGTATTTGTTACAGGCTCCAGAATGACAATCCTGGCTGTACAACAGAGATACTCAGCTGCAGGGCTTCACAGTGGGAAAGAAAGTACTCATATTACTTCCCACACTGAGCTCTAAACTACTTGTGAGGTGGCATTGGCCCTTCAAGGTCACACAATGGGTAGAGGGCCTCGACTATGAGATAGTGCACACGGACGGTGGGGGCATGGCAGATTTACCAGGTCAACCTCCTAAAACCATGGAGGGAAGCAGAATCAATGGCTTTGGTGACAGAGGGATGAGCTGGAACTGAAATCAAATTTTAAACTGGCTAAAGAATTTATTCCTGTACAAACTGATAGCCACCTCTTACTCTCCCAAGCCACTGATGTGAAGTGGTGCTGGAAAGTTTGTGAAACCTTTGTAATTATCTAGATATCTGTAAAAGTTTAACCTAAAACTTACAATAAATTATTTATTGAGGAAAATGTCCAATATCACATATAGCCTTTAGTATTAGCACATAATGTAAAGGTGAAATTAGTCAGGTGTTCTCAGTCAGTGGTATGACAGTCAGGTTTGAGTGGGCAACCTGTTTTATTTAAAGAACAGGGATCTAGCAAAGTATGATCTGCACAACACGTGTGTGGAAGTGTAAAATGGTATGAACAAAAGAGATTTCTGAGGACCACAGAAGAAGAGTTGTTGATGCTCTTCAGGCTGGAAAAGGTTACAAACCATCTCTAAAGAGTTTTTCCTCAGTCAGACAGCTTTTGTACAAATGGAGGAAATTCAAGACCATTATTATCCTCCCCAAGAATGGCCGACCAACAAATATCAAGGCAAGAGCAAGGTATGTAATAGTCCACAAGGTAACAAAGGAACCCAAGGTAACTTCTAAGCAACTAAAGACCTTATTCACATTGGCTAATATTAATGTTCATGAGTCCACCATCAGGAGAACACTGAACAACAATGGTGTGCATAGCAGAATTGCACAGAGAAACCCACTGCTCTGCTTGTCATCATTGATGGAACAATGAATTCAGAATTATACCAGCAAATTCTAAAGGAAAGTGTCAGGACATCTGTCCATGAGCTGAATCTCAAGAACATGTGGGTCATGCGGCACTACAACAACCCTAAGCACACAAGTCTTTCTACCAAAAAATGGTTAAAGAAGAATAATGTTAAAGTTTTGAAATGGCCAAGGCAAAGTCCTGAACTTAATCTAACAGAAATGTTGTGAAAGGAACTAAAGTGAGCAGCTCATAGTAGGAAACCCAGCATAACAGAGTTGAAGCTGTTTTGTATGGAGGAATGGGCTAAAATGGGCTAAAGTAAAGTTGATGTGCAGGACTAATCAACAGTTACTGGAAACATTTAGGTGGAGTTGTTGCTGCCCAAGGGCATCACAGCAGATACTAAATGCAAAGGTTCACATACTTTTTCCACTCACAGGTAGGTATATGACATTGGATAATGTTACTCCATAAATAATTTAATTTAGTCTAATTTTTTGACTCATTTGTTTGCTTTTGTTCTCTTTATCTACTTTTAGGACTTGTGTGAAAATCTGATGAAGTTTTAGGTCAAATTTATGCAGAAATATAGGCAAGGGTTCACAAACTTTCAAACACAACTGTAGGTTTCAGGGAACCAAAACATGAAATGGTGTAGCAGGCAGGAGTTTTTACTTGCCCAAAGGCCTAGCTAATGAATTTATTATTTGCCCATGTCTGCCCCTGCTACAGTTTCAATAACATGTTTTTTTATTCTTGTGCTTGAAAGAAAAATGGAAAATAGCCTACAGACAGCAATCTCTGCTGTGGCATAACATGTCAATCTGTTATCCTAGTGTCTGTTTGTGACTTGTGACTAAGGTAATCTGAGAACATGCGAGAGTATTGACTCTGATCAATACCTAGCATAGATAGCTAGTTCTAGTTAGATGGCTAGTTTAGACAAGCTCATTCTCTTAGTGTTTAGGATACATAAATGCATTAATTAATGAGTGACTGAAACTGATGTAATATGCTACCTCTAGTGAAACTGTGTAGTATAATTTTTTTTATTCATGCATACACAAGAACACAAATGATATTTTTACTTTCCTACATTGCCAAAGTGCAAACTTGGAGGATGGCCAGGCTCTTTCTGGTACCATTTGGAACAGGGCGTGAGTCAGCACTCATCTTCTGCTAGACTAAAATGCCTGTAACCATGTTGATCACCTCAGAGAAATACTAAAATATAGTTCTTTGATTTCTGTGATCTATTTAAAATAGAGTAAAACCTTCATAGCCTGTCAGGGTTCCTCATGGACAAGATATTCTCTTCAGCATTTTAACATATTTACAACATTTTGCATTTGTAATTCATTTACAAATTCCCACAATGGGATAGTTGGAAATGAGTATGCAGTACTACAAACCTCATTTCCAGAAAAGTCGGGACACTTTCTAAAAACGCAATAAAAACTGAAATCTGTCATTTGTTTATTCACTTGAACCTTTATTTAACAGATAAAAGGATAATGAAAAGATTTACTTTTTTTCAATGACAAACTTTCTTAGAAATTGATGGCTGCAACACACTCAAAAAAGTTGTGTCAGAGGCAACATAAGACTGAAAATGTTATACAAGTAACATTATTAGCAGTTTAACTGGTAACAGCTGAGGTCATTAAGATTGAGTATAAATGGAGCATCCACCAAAGGCTTAGGTCATGGTTCACCACTTTGTGCCAAAGTTTATGAGAGAATTTTCAGTCAGTAGAAATGCAGTGTTTCTCAGCGCAAGACTGCAAAGAATTGAGGTCTTTCACCATCTACAGTACAGTTCATAATATCATGAAAAGATAAAGGGAGTCAGAGGAAATCATGCTGCGATAAGGCCAAGGGCAGAAATCGCTGCTGAATACATGTGACCATCAAGCCCTTGGGCTGATGGACATAGCCACATGGTCTTAGGAGTACTTTGGAAAATCATTGTCACTTAACACAGTCCACAGTTGTATCAAGAAATGCAACCTGAAACTGCATTATGCAAAGAGGTATCCAGATATTAATTTGAAAAAAGTGAAAAACACCGGTGACTTCACTGGGCCTGAATTCATAAGATTTTATGTGCCAAAGATTGAACATACCATCCAGACTGCTACCAACAGAAGCGCAAAAATCAGCATATGTGATGGCATGGGGGTGCATTAGTGCCCATATGTGATCTGCATATACACTATACAGACAAAAGTATTCGGACACACTTCTTAATCATTGGACTCAGGTGTTTCATGGAGTCACATTGCCACAGGTGTATATAATCAAGCACCTAGCCATGCATTCTGCCTTTACAAACATTTGCGAAAGAATGGGTCATTCTAAAGAGTTCACTGAAATCGAGTATGGTAGTGTAATGGGATGCCCCCGTTGCAACAAGTCCATCCATCCATCCATTATCTTCCACTTTATCCTGCTAGTCGGTGTCACGGGGGAGCTGTAGCCAATCCCAGCGTCATTGGGCGAAGGCAGGGTACACCATGGACGGGTGGCCAACACACACTCACAAACACATTCACACCTACGGGCAATTTAGAGTGACCGATCAACCTAACATGCATGTCTTTGGAGGAGAACGGGGAGAACATGCAAACTCCACACAGAACGGCTCGGACCGGGAATCGAACCTGGATCGTCTTGCTGTGAGGCGACAGTGCTAACCACTACTCTATGAAATTGGTGTATGTGGTTCAATGGATTTCCATGAATGAGCAGCTGCATAAAAGCCTTACATCACCAAGCACCATGCCAAGGGTTGGATAGAGTGATATAAAGCATGTAGCCACTGGACTCTGGAGCAGTGGAAACATGCTCTGTGGAGTTATGAATCATGCTTGTCTCTCTGGCAGTCTGATGGATGAGTCTGGGTTTGGTGAATGCCAGGAGAATTTTACCTGCTTGACTGCATTGTGCCAACTGCAAAGTTTGGTGCTGATGGTATACTGCTATAAGCTTGTTTTTCAGGTGTTGGCCAAGGCCCCTTAGTGCCAGTGAAGGGAAATGTTGAGGTTTCAGCATACCAAGACATTTTGGACAATTGTATGCTTCTAACTTCTAACTGTGGGAACAATTTAGGGAAGGCCCTTATCTTTTCCTGCATGACTGTGCCCCAGTGCACAAATCAAGGTCCACAAAGGCACAGTTGGGTGAGTTTGGTGGGAAAGAATTTGACTGTGTGCCCCAACTTTTCTGGAAATGCGGTTTGTAGATGACTACAAGGCTCTAAATGTTTCATGGCTGAGGTTAGTGGCTAATTTTATGTAAAAGGTAATGTTAAAGAAGTTAACATAACATGTATCAACAGAGCCTTGATGTTAAGTTATAATTGAGAACTGTCATATATGGGGTGACGTCGTAGAGACTACGTAAGTACAGATATGTGCGAAATAATAGCAGTGTGTTTAAAACAACTGAGAAAAAGCTCAATCCTCATTATAGCATTTATTTCCATATACAAAATGCACTGGGAGCACTGCACATTCAATTCCAAATGAAAACATCAACAAAATATCAATTTTAAAACAGAATATGAAGAAAAAAGAAATAATATTCTGTTCAAAGAAATATCAGTGTCTGTATTTTCATGTACAAATCGAATATTTACAGTATAAACTGAAATTTGTTTACAGATTTAGCTTTTCTGTTAATCACTGAACTAATATTTAGTTGTATAACCTTTATTTCTGATAACTGCTTTACATCTGTGTGGCATGGATTCATGGGCTAAAACCAGCAAGTACAACATTTGCTGCCCTAATTCTTTAAATAAGGGCCATAACTGACACCTGTTTCTTCACAGACTGAATGACCTCACTAACTGAACTCCACACTGCTATTAATTTGAACAGGTCCCTTTCATTAAATGAGTCAATTACACCCAATTAGCAGTTTGCATGTCATGACTGTTGATTCTGTTGGTTGCCCGTTACTTGGCTACGCCTAGTCATGAATTTTTTCCCATGATGTATTATCTTGTCTTAATTAAAAGTAATTAATTAAATACTTTAAAAACAGGTTTAAATTACAGCAAGTCCTATAGAAATGCTGAACTCAAACTATATTCATCAGAAATTTATGGCCTTAACCTAAGTGCAGTGCACTAGGCATTCACATCTACCGTGTATCCTTTTTTAATACACTCGTATAAAAGCCAAATGAATACACTAATGCTCAAAATATTTACAGTGAGGCAGAAGGTTATGACCAGGTCATCAAAATTCCTCAGTGAATTTTTGGAAAGTCTCTTAGCTAGTAGTTTGTAAGTCTCTTTGCTGTAGTTTTGGTGAAGAATGCTAAGCCTAAATGTGTACACAGAGTTTACTTTTTATGCATACCCAAAGCCTTCTGCCATACTATAGTACCAGTATAACACGATATGTATCTTTATCTGTTTAAATCTGCAGTAGGTAGCCCGTATATAACAATAACTTTTTGTCATATTTGCTGGAACTGTCACTATGTCCTGACAGTAGTACAGGAGACAGATAATCTATGAATTCACTGTACTGTACTTGGTGTAGTTACAATAAAGAATCTTGAATCAAATAAATCAGGCTCCTCCGGTTCCATCTGCAAGAATCCACTGTGTCCAAATCAAAACAATCAATCGGAGTCAGGAGGAGTATCTGATGGAGTGTCAATTATTGTTCAATCAGTGCACATGCTGTGGGCAAAGCCAGCCCCCCCGGTCTTCATGCAAATATCTGGTGTCAACTAGATGCTCTGTAGCATGCTTTCTAAAACACTGGGAGAAAACTGGATATTGCACCTCCTAGAACATATTATACAATCCAAATTATGTATTTGTATTCGGGATCATCCCTACTCTATAGGACAGAAGATTGCCATCTCACAGCTCCAGGGTCTCCGATTTGATCCTGTGCTTGAGTTACTGTCTGTATGTGTTTTCTCTGACAAACATGCAATAAACAGATTGGCTATGCTAAACTGCTCCTAGATCTGTGTGAATGGTTGCATTCAAATATTTTAATATGCTAATTGAGAATGAGGTTCCAGAAATGTTTGAATACTCAAAATAAGCAGTAACGGGATTATGGTTAAATACCTGCCAACTTATAAAGCATATAATTGATAAAAAAAAGAAATTCAAACAAATCCATAATCTAACTTGTGACACTATACAGTGAAACAGTTTTGTGTTTGTGTAAGCCCTGTCTCAATGCTGAGTGACAGCCCTGCTCTTGTTGTGAGAATGAGATAGAGACAGACATACTGCACAAATAATGCATGGGACTGAGATGTGTTATGTTGCCATGACACACCAAAGGTGTGTGTTGTTGTTGTCTGCCTCTTTGCATGCATGCACTCAAATGATTTTTATTTCTGTCCTAATCTCCTGTCTGTCTAAATAGCTGCCAAACGCTGAGCTCAGCTCTGTCATGTGCATACCTGCTGTGAATGAAGTACAGGATATTTTCAGTAGAAAGGCATGAACAAGAAACAGATACAAACAGAAAAAACAGTAGGTGGAGAATAAAAAAAGGGGAAAGGCAGGCAGTAAAGTGATGTGCATCCAAAGGAGAGAGGAGTGTCTGAGATGAAAGAAAACTGTAAAAAGATTTTTTAAAAAGGAGAAAGAAAATTGAGAGAATTTGATGTGAAAATGACAAAACAAATTTTTTTTATTTTGGCAGCTGACACACTAACATTCCCAACCTGAGCAAGTATCTGAACTACTTTCTCTTTTTAATGTCTAGCTCAGCTGTTTTACATTACTAGTATAAATCTCAGCTGCTGCATTTCATCTCATGTTTCTTCTCGTCTTACTTAGACGTTGAAAAGAATTATCCCACACTGCACATGCCTCCAAACAAACACAGAATCAGTCTGATGATTGTTTATAGTCAACACCACATATGCTGAGATCAACTGACAGATAACTTCAGCAGCTCTATGCCTCACCAAGCTGAAGATTTAACATTTAACCCGTCATAGTTTTGATCAGGGGTAGTAAACAAAAGTGAAGAAGGAACAGCTCCATAAAATTTGGGATGATTCTCTATACCAGGGTCTGAAAATAAGCAACTAATATGACTGACTAGTGACAGGATAACTTTTAATGCTTAACCACTAACAATTAGCTCGTGCATATAAATAGGGTCATTTAAATCGGTGGTGTTGTTTCCTGTTTTGCTCATTTTGCAACAAATGAGAAATCGATTTCGAACTGTTATGAAGCAAGGAATAAATACATTCTTCTCTATCCAGTCATCTTTAAACATTCTGCTTTTGTAGTTGACTTTTTCTTTTTGTACAAACCACATTGTCTCTTCACTAATGAGACCACAGAGGTAAAGGAAATCCAGTGTTTTTTTCATAGTCAGGTTTTGCTACAGTGTTTTTCAAGCGCATGGTTCCATCTGCTGAACTGCACTGCAGGGTCCATCAGTTTATGACACCACTGGTTTACAGAAGGGTAACTGACAACAGCAGGAATATAGCTTTTGTCTTATTTTGAAAGAGTCTCTTGTTTTGGCCAGGTGGCTGCAGGTATTAAGCACATGGTTGCATAGCTGAATACTCATGTGTCACTTCTTTCTAATGATAATAACATTTATAATCCCAAACCTCAACAGCACCACTAAGTGTTTGCACAAGTGCATCTTCCCAAAATCATATGAACCATATGAACTTTAAATAGAAATGAATTTTATTGTGCTGACAACACTATACTTACAAATGAGGGACAAATTAAAGGAAAAACCAATGCAATGTTTGTCACTAAGGTATTGGGCTGGCACAATCCACCAGAACACCTTTAATATGTCTTAGCATAGATTCCATTGTAGATAGATAGATTCGTATTTACAAGTGAACTGGAGTGATGAGCATTGTTCCTGAATTATCACTTGGCGTATTGATGCTGGTCCTAACACACAGCTCCAAAATCTCTCATAGGTATTCAACTGGGTTGAGGTCTAATGAGTGTGAAGGCCATAGCATATGATTTACATCATAAGCCATTCAGTGAGCCCTCATGCCCTGTGCATGTGTGTGGAGACATCCTGAAAGAGACCACGCCCATCAGGATAGAAATGTTTCATTATAAAAGTAATCAGTCAGACAAAAAATTTGTCACCTGCAGATGGCTGTGCAGGAGCATGATTGGGCTATAAACACCTGCAGAGTGTGCAATGGGATTCATAGATTGAAAAGGGGTGGTACAGTGCAGTGAATGTCTCATGCAATGTGTGGAAAATGGGTCGAAAAAGCAGATGTTAATGATTGGCAGAACAGAGTGGTTGCATCTGGGCATGCCAAAAGCCATAGTGTGAAGTAGCTGAATTTGCAGATGAATCGAAGTGTGTGGTCATAGGTGTCTACAAGCAGTGGCAAAAATCCCAGTCTACTGAAAATTCTCATCATAATTCTGGCAGAAAGATGAAACTGATGGACAGGAACCACCGGCATTTTTCACTGCTTGTCAATGAAACCTGCTTTGCTTCCAGGCAAGAATTGCTTCTAGAAGTCACCACAGGTCCTTCACAACCAATTTCTGAAAGAACACTCCGCAGGGGATGTGAATCCTCCAGGGAAGGCATCCACGAAATCTGGCTGAACTGCACAATTCTTTGACACGAGAATGGCTGAACATTGATGTCACCTACATTCAGAAACTTGTCCAGTCCATGCAAATCAAACTGCAGTTGTTATTCGTGGAGGTATTACACTTTATTAGGTATGTTTCAGTCACAGGTGACTAATTCTTTTGTCCGGTGAGCTTATATGGACAGGATTTCCAGTGAGTAAAGATACAAAGGAAGTGTAATAAACCAGCAACAGCCTGTAAATATTATTAGCCTTAAATGACAAAACCAAATACTCATCCAATGCTGTTTTTGTGAAGATGAAAATTTCAAATGGTAAAGAAGTTAATGTAAGTAGCTAACATGTAAGTAGTTTTATCTGCCTTATTTCCATTTATATTCTAGGGGATACCATCTGGCTTTAATAAGACACCAAAATTAGGGTCACAGTTCAAGCAGTACCTCAGGGCTTACAGAGTGAGCACCATATCAAAGCAAACACTTTAAGTTCTGTTAGATTCCTTACCCTTATGAGATTTTAGATGTTTTGCTAAATGTATGTCCAAAGCTGTATATTACCTGTAACTGAGCAAAAATATGATTCTTTAACTCGCAGGTTCATTACTGATGGAACAGATAAAGAAGTCGAAAACATTCACTGAGCGTTCAGAGATCTTTCTTTTAGCCACAAACTTCTAAATCTTCAGCTGACTCAAGAGGATTTTTCTTTTTGTTCTTTGCAAAGAAGTATGCAGTTAACCTTGTTTATCACCTTTTAGTCAGCAGAACGACTGTTAATCCTTTTTGCACACGTGAATCTAGTTACAATTAAGCAGACAGTAAGAAGAGGCCAAGAGCTTTGCATGCAAAGATACAACTGGAAATGTGCCCAATAGTATGTTCATACATGCTTTCAGATGTTTAAACACTGATTGTTATAGTGTGTGGGCTAGATTCAGATAGCTGGCAATTATGTGCTAATTCTTTATCTGTCTGGATTTGTGCATTTACGCACACTAGAGCTCACTTAAAAATTGTTGAAAAAGTCTGTCATATGAATGTGATCATACCATTTTGATTGTTTTTATGACAAAGTTGCTCCTTGTTTAGTTTTATACCTAAATCTACACACTATTAAAATGAAAGGTACATTACCATAATCACAAGCAATAGTAAGTAGTAGTCATAAGTAATGCTCAATACTAACCATAACTACTAATTTACTGGGACATAGCAGACATTTTTTAAAAATAGATTTTATTGTTCAAAATCTATGTACAAATCCGATACTGAAAACAGAGAATCATGTGTATACACGGTTTGTTCAGTGTTAATTTTAAACTGAATCCAGGTGTCATGCTGGTTCTGTCTAGCCTTGAGTGCAAGAAGATTCAACTCCCAGGAGCCTCCAGCTCTGCGTTAGCCTCTTGGACCGCTCTCTGAGACTCTGTGGAAAGAAAATCAGAGAGGTGACCTGTCTGGCCCAGCAGTAATGCCCAGCTCTACTGAGCGGATGGAGACATAATCAAAAAGAAATGAGTGTTAGAAAAAAAGCAGAAAACATCAAATGTCTAGACTTGAAAAGCCTACACACTGATCAGAAGTATACTGCATATTGAAATAAGTTAGTGTTCCCTTGATTGGTTTCATTACACTACCATGCACAATCTGTATCCTTTTCTCTGTGAAATAATCTACTCTCTACACACAGAAAATGACACTACCTGACCAGAGGACCAGATTTTTCCATATCCCTTTTTAAAATTCAATTCACAGGCAGCTTTGTGGTGCAGTTGGCATTATCGCTGCCTTACAGCTCCGGGGTATCTGGTTCGATCCTTAGCTCAAGTTATTCTCTGTGAAACACCTTCTTTACATGTCTTTCCTCAGGGTTCCCTGGTTTCCTCCCACCTCACTGCCTATGCTAAATTGACCCAATGTGTGTGTGTGTGTGTGCAAGGTGCCATGAGATGAACTGGTGTCTTTCCAGGGTGTTTCTGTGATTGCTGGATCCACCGCACCCCTGACTAGGATAAAACAATTAATAAAGATGAATGAATAATCTTCAATTTAGGTCTAATTCTACTTGTAGGATATAAACTCAACAATTTAGTAGGAACACCTTTACACCTACTCATTCATCTAAACAGCCTCACCAAAACTAGACAGTTGAAGACTGGAAACAATATGGTAGGATTGTGTCAACAGTCCAGGCTGGTGGGGGTGGTGTAATGGTGTGAGGAATGTTTTCTTGACACACTCTGAATCCAGTAATAACAAACAATGTTCTTTGACATCATGGCTTGAATGCCACAGCCTATTTGACATCATGACTGTGTCAACTGTGTGCATCACTTCATGGCCACAATTTACCATCTTCTATTGGCTACTTCTATCATGATAATGCACCATGTCACAAAGCAAAAGTCATCTCAGACTGGTTCCATGAACATGACAATGGGTTCAGTCACCGGATCTGAATCCAGTAGATCACCTCTGGAATGGGTGATTCTCAGCATGAAAGTGTACCTAATAAGTCTGCAGGAATTGCATGATGCAATAATGTCAACATGGACTCTCAAGAATCTCAGAGGAATGTTTCCAATATCTTGAAGAATTCATGCCACAAGGAATTGAGGCTGTTTAGAGAGTACAGAGAGGCCCTCGCCAGTATTAATCTAGTGTTCCTGCTAAAGTGCACCTTGCATGTATAATTCCATTGTTACACTTCAACAGCCCACGACCAAGTCATTTTACAAAATAAAAAAAAAAACTAATTAGATTTCTTAAACAAGACTACATGACTTCCCACTAATTAAAGAAAAAAAAATAGCAAGAGCTGTAAGAGTAGAGACAATAACGTAGTGAACCGTACAGGATATTCAAATAAGATTTTAGTTTAATAAGGGGATTACTTGGATAACGTTAAGTAATGTGTTCTGACATGGTATTATACACAGGGTCTTATATTTCCTCTAGAAGTTCAGCTGTATTGCGTTCATCTTTTTTTTTTTTACCCTTCAACCTTCTTTTTGCTCAAGTGCTTCTCAGAGCGCTTACTGAAACATTGAGCCAAATCACATGGCTCTCTTAAGAAAACTTTTCACAACTAATTAACACTACAACTAAGTGGCTTCAAGGTCAATAATCCACCTACATCATTTCCGGCAATCAATTCAAGCAAGACAACTCAGAGGTGTGATGAGAAAGGATGTGGGATAGGAAGCAAGGAGGCAGTGAAGTGAAGAAAACCTGCAGGAATGTAATTTCAGAAAGTTTGGTACACAGCACCTGTGGGAGATCACAACCTGTGAGGAGGTAGAAGGCACTGTTGTAGGATCTGAAGCAGAATTAACCAGTGCATCAACATCAGTTTACTAATCGTTTTGAGTGTAGTAATGTATGCAGCTACACTTCCCTTTGCTTTAGATTATATGTAAGGACTTGCCAGGGTCTCCACAGCCTCAGCACTGAAGTGTTTGATGTGAGGCTTCTGTCTCTAATAATCTGAGCAGATCAAGCCAACTATGAGTTATGTCTCCTTCTGGTCTCATTTCTGAGGTTTGATTGTGTCTGGCGTATGTTAAAACCTAATTTCATCAACTTGGATTTCAGCTCAGATGTTAAATACAGTGTAACCTTGAGCAGTGACTTTCCCGCACAGCTGTTTTTAAAATACACATCACGTTCAATCAGCAAAGATAGATACAAGGACAAAAAAACCAATGGAGATTCACCTTTGAATGCACTCAACAATATTTAAGGAGTATTTAACCAAATGACCTGCCTACACTAAACCCCTAAAATAAAGTAGCTTAATTGGATTTTAAATCCCAAATCTCTTTTGCATGAAGAAACAATTTGTTACTCATTACAAACTTTGTGAATATCTGGGTTTTTCCTTTGTAACCCTGCAGAAAGATTGCATTTAATCATTGGACACACAGCAGCACTTTATAGCCTCTGACTGCATTCCCCATTAGTAAACAGTGCTTTCATGTTGATTTTGTGTGAAATTTTGTTTATTTTGTATGAAATTGTTTTTATTCTGTCTGTGAATTTCAGGTGCATGGTTCACATGAACAAGAAAGTTCAATCAGTAGCACATAAAGTGGTGACTATTTAAAAAGGCAATGTTTTACTTTATCTAATGTCAGGGGTTACTTTAGGAAAAGTCATCAAGTTTCATAGTTGCGGGTCATTTTTGACCCTTAATACAACACAAGGTTTAAAGGCGCAATCAGTGATTTTTCTGTTTCATACTTTCTATTTCTTTCTTGCATAAATAAACCGCAAAACATGTAGAAATGATAAAAAATATAGGTTTAAGCCATGGCATCATCTAATGTATTATGTAGCTGAGAAAACCCATTTGGAAAATGTTTTATGGTCTGGAGTGCTTGCTTGTGTTTGGATGGGCTTCTTGTCAGTCATTTTATAAACATTCCCTAATGCCCACTCACTCCACCCACACCCGAGTCTGAAATCAGCAAGCATCCAGTCTTCCAAAAAAAAAAAAATTTAAAATAACCAAAACCCCAAAGACAAGAAAGCAGTAAAAGCAGAATGAAAACTGGCAGCAATTTTCTATGATGGAGTAATGTAATCTTTATAAGGCAATTACAATTACAACTGACATTACAATCAATAACAGGAAAGCAAAAGCACTCAACAATTCACATAAAACACTGTGAGCAAAATTC
This sequence comes from Scorpiodoras heckelii, assembly GCA_028566435.1. Classification (NCBI taxonomy): domain Eukaryota; kingdom Metazoa; phylum Chordata; class Actinopteri; order Siluriformes; family Doradidae; genus Scorpiodoras; species Scorpiodoras heckelii. Next base: position 15,348,405 of record JAOVVH010000023.1, read on the forward strand.
CATGTGTTTAGTGCTATAACTTTTCATCCATGCAGTTGAATGGCCTGTCATATAGCTTAAAATGTTAACACAGATAATTCCATACCTATAACCTATATAAAGAGAAAAAGGGAAAAACAAGAGTGATGGTGCCATTTTCATAAATCAGTATGTGGCAAATTTTATATGTTTACAGTTTTATAGCCTGCTTTCAAACAGTTGAATGGCCGAGCACTGTGCTAGTTAGACTATTAACTGTAGTTGAACCAACATAGGGACTGAGGGCAGAGCTTTGTGCACATGTGTACATTCATTCAAATCATATTCAACTCCACCTATTTAACTGACCGAGACCTAATCTTTACAAATCTTTTCCAGAGGGCAATCTATAAACCAGGTCAGAGGATACAGCATCATCTTCAGTTCTTCTCATTACATCTGATTGGGTCCTTACTTCCTTGTTTAGTAGGGAGTGAAGTGATGCATCTCAATGAAAAAATGTAATGATGTGCATTGGGAAATGTGTCATTCACATTATGAAAATCAGCATTCTATTAATTATGCAGCTAACACACCAAGTTCCTGAACTGAACAACTAATAGTTTAAAATATATCTTTAAATATATTTATTTAATATATTAATAATATAATATAATTATAATGTTATATAATAATCTATTATAATCTATAATAATTAATATGTTAATAATATAATATAAAATAATATTATGTTTTTAAAATATATTAATCTACATCTAGATTTTAGTCCACATTGGAGCTCTGTTTATGGTTAAAATAAAACATAAGACTAACTGAATTTTTACAGGAGTGTATTGTTGCACCCCTATTATTTACCTGTTGCTAACATATTCTCTATAGCTTCAAACTACAGCAAGTTTGAAATAATGACTAGCAATAAAGACAAAGACTGTGGACATGTGTATAAATAATTAATCCTTCATTACTGGTGAATATTACCATCTGAAGAGTTTAGACTTAAGAAAAATTAAGAAGAGACTTAAGACTCTTTCCACATTCAATTCTGAATAATAATGTGCCATCAGAGCAATAACTACACCTTGAAGAGAAGAAAAGATTGACATGAGAACAGTTTTATTTCTTGAACAAGATTGCACTAAGCATTTAAAAGGTATGTAGTGAAACCATAAAATATTTTATATGCATGGTAAAAAATGTGTCTGCAAACACATGTATAATGACAGAGTAACCGAGGATGCTCTGGGGAGGAGTTAAAAAAAAATTTAAGGGGGGAAATAAAATAAAACTTGACAGTTTTATGCCCTAACACCTAGGTTCAGCACTACAAAATATAACAAATAAACCAGCAAAAGACTGCTGTGATTTTAACACATCTAAAAAGGGGATGTTGGTCACACAGCAAAACAGGGTGGCAGTCAGACTGTGAGCTGTGCAACATCAACAAGCTTCACGGTAAAGGCCACTAAAACCCACAGTGTGACATCTCTGCACAACACTCTCAGACTGCTGACACTTTTATTTCAAAAGTTTTACTGCAGAAGTGAAGGGGCCTCACATGTATGTTTTCATTACTCACAGAATGGCTAAAGCTCCTCAAAGCCACTTCTCAGGGGAACCAGGCAGCCTGGGTGTTTATCAGAGTAGGAGGACAAAGTGACCATTTGAAATACCATAACAATAACACTTCTCTCTCTCTGGACAATTATCTGGAGAATTTTCAACAAATTAGCCAAGTCAAATATTTTTCAGATCAGTTCATAACTAGTGGAACTAATCAATTCTGGCCATCTGAAATGGAGCGTCTTTGAGCAGCAAGAGATCGCGTGCCAAGTACTTGGTTGTGATGGCAGAGTTAAGGAGACTGCAAATCTAAAGAGACATGCATGAATGGAGCGTGGCCTTGGATACGCTCTAGTCCATGCCTTTTATCAGACTAGAAATAAACAGAATGGTGCAAATGTGTGGAACAGCTGGGAAATTGCTTTGTAAGCCGCTGAATAAGCGAATAAGCTATAGAGGCAATTATATTTAGAAAATTCAATGAAATAGCAAAATTTTGACCAGTCCTGACTTCTTGTTTTCTTTAGGCTCAGATGACAGAGACTTATGAATTTATATTGCTAAAGTTCTCCTGGATAAAGTTTGTGCAAAAAAAACAAAAACAACAGTATGGATTTTAGGCATGCCCCATATAGCAAGTGGTCAAACATTTCACAACTGAACTCTATGGGTCTGTCTCAGAAACTAGTGAGCTCTCTACATAGACAGCATTTTAGGTCATCCTGTGCTTGCTCCTGAGTAGAAGCATGTCTCAGTTCTTACACGCCTCTAAATTATGTCTACTAAGATGCCTTATTCTGAGCAGATTTTGAGGAAGCTCTCTGTGCTGCCTTAGCCATGATGACAATCCCAGCATTCAGTAAATGTTTATAAGTGTAATTAATTTGATTTTGGGTTTGTCAGCGATCATGTAAAATTTGTTGGTACACTGAGGGAGATGTCAGCGAGCATGCTAGCGGCTTGTGTTGCCTCAGCCCATTGGTCTGAATGGCCTGAGGCAAACTCGGTTAGCTTATAATCAGACAGAATTAATTATTAGGTGCTTTTTATAACTTGTATTCAGCATTCATATGCAGGACTTTCCACACTCTTTCAGGGAGCAGATCAGCCATCAAAGCATTTATTAAGGCTTCAGGAAAAGGCAGGAACTGTTACTGAACTTCTTCAAGAGGACAGAGAGAGAGAGAGAGAGAGAGAGAGAGAGAGAGAGAGAGAGAGAGAGAGAGAGAATACAAGAGAACAAGCAGAACAGGAGGAGCTTGAACACTTGTTTAGTCATCTGCATACTTATTAATAAAATAAATTCAATTTGTAATTGAATAATTTTTTTCTACTGTTTTTTTTTCTTAATTTACATGTTATTTTGAAATGCATTGTACAGAAACTAATCCCATTCTAGGCATTCTCTAGGTGGCGGTGGGCGAAGACAGTCGTTTACGCAATCGCTGTCTAGCTATAGTGTCTCAGTAATCTGCTTTATAAGGTTCCATGGCAGTTACAATCGACTCTACTTAGGCATACATCCTGTATGTTTGCACATCTAGCCCATCATCCACTGTCACACTGTCACAGCTATAAGTAAATCTGAATTTCTGCTTACAGAAAAAATGGGGTGTTTTGGTATTTATTGTGATTATGGCTGAGGTCAAATACAAGAATAATGAAGCTTCTCTTACACACTCACTGTTTTTCCTCCTCATTGCCTTTTCCAGCTCTCACCAGACTGATGGTCTTCCAATTATTAGCTGTGTCAGAAGGTTTATGACAAGCTGAAATTTGAAGATAACGTTTCTCAGTTAAGAAAAAGAAGTATTCACATTGCACTCCCAGAGCAGTTTAAAAGGAAAACGAATAACACAGCTGGGGTTCACTGACAGTAGTGGTCAAATTACCCTTTGGACTAATCTGAGATGGAGCAGGAAATATTTCACAAACACAATAGTGAAGTGACTGTGTAGACAAATCCATTATCAAAACACAACATGCCACTAAAACCATTTTAATTCAGCACAGGTCATTAAATCTAGCACTTTAGACTTGTATCCAAAGTTGAACTCCTGAGTTCTTTAAAGACGCACCGTCCTCCTTGCACTCCCAATTATGTATCATTAACAAGATCAAGATCTACCTTATTTTTTAAATTATGAATCTTCCTCTCATCACTCTATTATAAGCAAAGGAACCATTTTTCCTCTATAATTTGGCCGAAGGTCACATGATGACAGCTTCCTTGGCATGGTGATGCAGTGAGTAGCTCTGTCGCCTTACAGCAAAAAGGACCTGGGTTCGATTTACCGGCCAGGCACCCAGGGTCCCCTCTGTATAGAGTTTGCTGGGGGAGTGGTAGCTCAGTGTTGATCAAAAGGCCATGATCCTAGCACTACCATGCTGCCACTGTTGGGCCCCTGAGCAAGACCCTTAACACTTAACGACTGAGCAAGGCCCATGGGCCATTAGCTGCTCAGTTGTATAAACAAGATAAATGTAAGTCACTCTGCAAAAGGGTGTATGCCAAATGCCAGAAATATATATAATATAATTCAAATATTAAATTCACATCTCTCTGAAGTATATGCAGGGTGAACCAGTGAGACGTGACAATAGTTTAAATAAATTAACACGATAATTAATCATAATGTTTATTTGAAAATACAGCCATTACACTAACCTTTTAATGCCATTTTTATTTGTGAAACCTATCACACAGATGACTTCCCTCACTGACCACGAACATTTCCAATCTGTTTTGCAGATTTGCCATTACACGCTGTAACACTGGTCCTGAAATTGCAGTAATTTCATCTCATATACGTTGCTTCAGGTCGACAACTGTCTGCGGTCTTTACTTTACTTTTAACATTACTTTTAAGATAACCCCATAGCCAAAAATCACAAGCAATATAGACTTAAAGATTTGATCGCAATTAAAAAAATTAACGGCACTAAAAATTTTAACGCCGATTAAAAATGT
>JAOVVH010000023.1:15354705-15366935 GCA_028566435.1 Scorpiodoras heckelii
TACTGACAGGATCCTCATATAGAGATTTCTCTTTTAAGGCTTTCACACCGAGCCTGATTTTAACGGATGAAAAATAGGCATGTCAAATGTGAAAATGAACTCAGGTAAATTAAAGGCGTTTTTCACACTGAGTCCGGGAAAATCCAGATCAGTGTGAAAAGACCTTAACACGGACACACACATCCAGCACGGCACGCGCTTCTCGGCCACGCGCACAAGATTTCCAGCACCGGCTTGTCTATACATTCTAATGACTCAGCACTTTTGCTGGCGTTTACCGTGTGGATTGATCATGAGGAAACAGAGACGGGTTTTATAGTGGACATTTCACACATTTCTGTTAGAGACACAGTTATTAATGATATTTATTTTATTAATTTATTTTATTATTTTATTTATTAACGATAATTATATATTCTGATCTGCTTGTTCACTGAGGGATGGTGTTCTCATAGACGGGAGAACAAGTCTAAAGTATTCCCTTCTTTACCTGCCACTTTACATCCACATTTTTACAATCGGGATTCCCATCCTCACGTCCATCTTGCATGTATCTGAAGTAGTCCCACAATGCTGATCTTAGTTTAGATTAAATCTGTCGCACTTCTCTCTGCCATTTTCACCACTGTGTGCTTGAGAGTGGCTGAGGGGCGGCCGAGGTGGAGCGGAGCTGTACATGCGTGGGTGAGCAAATGCCCACGGTATGATAACCGTGCATTTTAATACCGTGGTATCCAGTGAAACCGGTTACCGCTGCAACCCTAATACAACGTTCATCATTCCAGTATTAAAGGACACAAAGCTTTAAGCTTGGATATAGTACTGCTATTAAATAGTTAAATGTAGTGCAGTTAAAAGAATAAAGTCCAACACATCATTTTTCCCTTTACCTTAACCTAAACTGTGTTTAGTCTGCCAGGAAAAGTGAGAATTAGCAAGTAAAATATAAGTCAGGTCAAGAAAACTTAAACCACTGCATAGAGTTTCATTCTTGATGCCTATGGCATTAAACATGCCTGTTAGACATGCGTTCCACATCAATACCAGGTCTAGCATTATGAATTTTGACACCAACAAAATACTTTTTCCTATTGTTCATGCCAAAACACAATGGCATCCATCCCATGAATAAAAGTGTAAAATAAAATCAATAAGTAACTAAATTCAAACATGGTTTCATTACATATATTCTGGCCAATCTGAAACCGGAGCAAGGTTTGTGTGGTTTGGCTGCCAAGTTCTTCCCAAAACCCTGCACAAAAATATTACTTATAGCAGTTAGAGTCCACTAATGTATGTCCAAAAACTAAGCCATGAATTGACTGTAAAGGCTATGATGCTTATCTGCTCGATATCTCAATTGTCTTGGCTGTTGTTCAAGGACTTTACACAGGTCTTGCTCAAGAGTCCAACAGTAGCAGCTTGGTGGTGCTGAATCTTGAACACACAATCTTCTGATCAGTAGCCCATTAAGCCACCACTGCCCTAAAGACTGAAATGTATCAAAATATTGATATTTCAGGCAAGTCTAATATCAAGCACAGACATTCACAGAAAGTGAAGCTTTGCCTGAAACTGCACATAAGCAACACTGTTTACTCGCCAGGACTAAATAGGACTGGAGAAAGAATGATTGAATGGCGAGCACATGTGCTGCTCATTCCCTGCTCACAAAGTCTCACAAACCCTTTCAAACTGTGGTCTGCTAGTCAAGTGGTTTGTGATCTGTGGGATTACAAAGGCAGCCAGAAATCAAGAGCAATGACCTTGCACGGCTTTCTCATAATACATTAATCAAACACTGAAAGCAAAGTGTATACGTATATCACAGCACATCTAAGAGCAGCAAAAATACATTAAATCACCCTAAACTGTGTAGGGAAATATCTTTTAGGAAATGTTTTAAACTAGATGTCTGGCCATAATTCCTGAATTCTAAGACTTGTTTGGTGGAAAGACAACACGCATCATCCACAGATCAGCATGCTTTGGGGCACTGCTTTTCTTCAGCTATTACAGGTGCTCTAGTCGAGACAGAAGGGATAATGACTAGCTTCAAATATAAGAGATTTAGGCTGCTGTCAGAAAGATGAAGAATTTCATCTTTCAACATAATAACCCAAAGCACACCTTTACTAGCCAACCAGTGAATGCTTTCAGAAAAGTGATGAGACCAGACCTGAAACTAACTGACAACTTATGAAATGCCTGACAGAGAACCTATAAAATGACCAGGACAGCTATGCCCATTAAATCTTTTGGCAAATAACTTCACCTCACATCAAGGATGTGAGGAATAAAGTTGTGCAATAAAAGTCCAAGTGTGCAACACTGATACATAAAGACTTGCAGTGACGGACTAACCAGACTTCTAAGGTGGAATAAAATAAGCTATACAGGCATGTTTCATAACATAAGATGGCTACACGATTTTGGGCGACTCCGATTTTCTTTCTTTCTCGATGCTGTTTTAAATGTCTTATTAAATGTCTTATTAAATTACCTGGAAGGGTAAAAAATATTCATTCTCTCATTTGCTTTAAATCATATGCACATTTTCTTAATTCTTCATATTGAAGGGCCTGATGGGTATGCTGTTTTCGGTCACTGGCCGATTAATCAGTGCATCTCTAATTAAAGCCTTGGTGCCTCCATTGTTGTATAAGGACCTTTTCCATAGTACAGGGACAGCTTTAGGTTTTGCTGTTGCAATCCACTTAACTGCTCTGGCCAAGCCCTCATGGTTTTGGGACAGATGTAGTCCAATTCTGCAGTGTTGCTGCATAAAGTCTTTAGAGCTTTTCTCCTATTTGACGGTCTGTGTTTGTGATGGTATTCACACAGACACACCACTGGATGTCGCATGCTAATTCTACATAACGATAGGCAAGAAGTTCAGGATGGATTTTTCCTTTAAGGGCTCCACACCAGTAAACAGTGCCAGGTGCACTAAAAACAATCAGTTGGACTTGAGTTTAAACAATGCAGACGCTGCTGCTGGCCAAGGACCAAGGCAAACAAAGCAAACAAACGAAATTAAAATAGATAACCAAAGGACACAGAGTATCCAGCATAACAAGCAAGGATGGAGATGACCCATGTGCTGATCTCATCCATGCACTCCCTCTAGAGGGAACAATAATATGAATTGAAGACTGCTTTTAAAGACTGTAAAGATGTTTTTAGCCTGAAAATGTAATTACAAAATTCAGATAATCTTGTTTTCAATTTTAAAATAATCTTGTTTGGGAAAAGAAAGAAAAACATCTGTTGTTCTACTGTCGCACAGGACTCTCAAGGAAGCACATACAGCAAATGACTGAATTTCACTTAAATAATTATTTCGTGAACCTCAGACAAAGACACAAAATATGGCAAAGGGCCAAGACATAGCTTTTTAAGATAGGAATTCAGCAGTTTTCACATGTTTTCTTGGTGTAATGTGAAACTTACAACCACATTTCCATAAAAGTTGGGACACTTTCTTAAAAAGGAGTAAAACTGACATCTGTAATTTGTTAAGTCACTTGAAGCTTTATTTAACAGATAAAAGGACAGAAAAGATTGTCACTGTTTTCAATGATGAAGTGAATTCTATTTGTTAAACTGATACCGACAACACACTAAAAAAAAGTTGGGACAGAGGCATGTTTACCACTGGGTCACATGACCTTTAAAAAAAAAAAAAAATTCAGTTGTTTGGGAAATGAAGTTACTAATTGTTGCAGTTTTGCAAGTGGAATTTTTGCCCATTCTTGCTGTACTCAAGACCCGAGCTGCTCAACAGTCCATGGTCACTGTTGTCTGATTCTCCTCTTCATGATGCACAATACATTTTCAATAGGATACAGATCTGGACTGCAGGCAGACCAGTCAAGCCACATTGTTGTAACTCATGCAGAATGAGGCCTGGCACTGTCCTGCTGAAACAGACATGGAGTTCCAATATAAGTCTCTGCATCAATGCTAACTTTACATATACACCTCCAGATCATCCACGCTGTGAGCACTAATGCACCCCATGACATCACATACGCTGGACTTGTACATAATGTTGGTAACAGTCCGGAAGGTCGTTTTCATCTTTGGTACATAAAACCTGACATCCGTGTTTTCCCAAAAACAAGCTGAAACCTGGACTCGTCTGACCACAGAACACGTTCCCACTTTCTTTTGGTCCATCTCAGATGACTTCGGGCCCAGGGAACACACCAGCATTTCTGCACAAAATTAATTGATTTAATTACATTTCTTGATGATGTGGATCAATGTGTTAAGTGACAATGATTTTCCAAAGTTCTCCTGAGCCCACGTGGCTATGTCCATCACGACAGCATGACAGTTTCTCAAACAATACCCCCGAGGGCTCGATGGTCACACACATTCAGCAGCAGTTCCTGCCCTTGGCCTTTACACACACAGATTTCCCCTGACCCCTGAATCTTTTCATTATATTATGAACTGTAGCTGGTGAAAGACCTAATTTCTTTGCAATCTTGTGCTGAGAAACATTGTATTTGAACTGACTGACAGTTCTCTCATGAGGTTTGCCATGACCCATCCTTGTGTGCAAAGACTAAGCTTTTGGTGGATGCTCCTTTTAGACTCAATCTTGATCTCACTTTTTACCAGTTACACTGCTAATTGTGGAACCTTTCAATGTTACTTTTATAACCTTTTTAAGTCTTATTTTTGAGTGTCGCAGTCATCAATTTCCACATTTGTTTATATTTAACAAATAGATTTGTCATTGAAAACACTGAAAATTTTTTCTTTGTCCTATTATCTTTTTAATAAAAGTTCAACTGAACTAACAAATTACAGATTTCAGTTTTTATTGCATTTTTAGAAAGTGTCCTGACGATTCTGGAAATGGGGTTTATGGATCCCACTGCACAGGTTTACTTATACTGTACTTTAGTGGGCTGAGTTACACTCCGTAGCAAAAAGCAAACTTGAAAATGACAATTTACCTGCTGAAAGACACTTCACTGAGAGTAGGGCTTGATGACCTTGACCCAAGTTCTATAACAGAAGCCGTCTCATTATTGGTAGCTTCCAACTCCAAAGAAACTGAGGGCTGGGTTGTGTTGTGGATTACTGTGTCTTCAGCTTAAAGGTAAAGGTCAAGCAGTTAAAATATGTAATAATGTACAGTACAATATGTGTAACTGAGCAACTGTTGAAATAGTTCAAAATTAAGATGATGTCTCCATCACAAACAGATTTTTAACTCACATATACATAAGCATCAACTGAACGTTTCCATTACATTCAGGTAACAACCGCATACCAGGCAGTATAATAAAAAGACCATTTCTTGGGACATTTGAAGGAGTGTGTGGAAAGGTTTTGTATTGAATTCATTCACAGTAAAAAAAATATATTTTCAGTTTATTTGACTAGGAATGACCCATAGGCCAGTGGGACTGAGTGGTAATTCAGTCCTTACCACTGCAATGTGATGCCTCTTCTGATTTCTCTCCTTCCTGCTTCATTTGCGCTCTCCTGGAATTTTCCAAACGACCTCTGACCTGAGCAATTAAACGGGAAAACTCACCACTGTGCTGTTTTCCTAAGAAAAACATTGAGAGATTAACATGGTTAATGTGGTAGCATTGTTGGTCCATCCAAACTGGAATACATAATTAAAGGGGTTTTACATAATACCAGAGAAGAACTGCTGGGCACTGTGTTAGGCTTTAAACATAAGTTAACAATAATTGAGACAAAACACATAAATCAGTGGGAAAATAAACACCACGTGTTGTACAAATTATCAAAGATAAAACAACGTGATGAGTTGAAGGTTGAAAAACACAGCAGATCCTGACTAGTGATCATGACAAATGTGAGCTTGTATTTCCTTAACACATGGAGTTCATACATGCGAGTGTGATATGACTGGGTAATGTTCTGCACATGGAATTTCCGGCACTGTGTTAGAAAAATCAAAAATTGGAACTGAAATTGTAAAATGAATACATAAAGTAACCATGTACGCAAACCTATTTGTGGGACACAGCTGTTTCATGTACTGAACGCAGAGCCTTGCCTAGGACCGTTATGGTAATAAACGTAAATCTGAGAAAGAAGGTTAACATTACATTGAAGTACCAGAAAAACTGGTATACCAGTTAATACTTGGTAGGTCCCCCACGGTGAGGGGAATGTTACACAGTTCTCACACTGATGTTTGTTGAGGCCTCAGCATTGAATTACAATGTTACTTGAGGCAGTCTTGTACGCCTATCATGTGAATCGATTCTTGCCAGCAGACGCTGGTTAAGTACACCCAGAGTCTTTTCACAACCACACTGTTGTCGTAAGTTCAAGGATTTGCCAGAATTCTTGTAGTCACGGTACACCCCTGAAATGCTCACACGTGAAAATCCAAACTTTGCTTCTACCTCTGAAATGCTATGACCCATCTCACGAGCTCCAACTATTAAACCCTGTTGAAAATCATAAAATCATGATAACTAGCTCTAGAAGCTTTCAAAGATGTTTGTCGCTTTATATATGCACTGACAGATGCAACCAATGATGTGCATAGGTGCTGTTGCTATATATTATGCACAGGCTCCAGTACTTCACTGTACACATTAATAGATGCAGTGTGATATTTGCAAAATGGTACATAAAATAATACAGCATGCACGATAAAAGCCAATAGAAAGCAGTACTTCTGTTCTGATTTATTAAACAAGTCAAAAATTCTAAGCAAATCATTAAATGCACTACCATTGCAGCAGTTGTCATAAAACGAACACCAGAATATAATGAAAACCTTGATGTTAGGTTGTACTGTGACCAAAAATCTTCTATATATTTTGCTTCCCTTATTCTCTGTGTTGCTGCTCATGAGTGCTTCAGCTTGGTCATGCAGTCCAATAATCATCTCTCCTTAAAAATACACTTAAATCCCCCAATGTCCCAGCTGAGTAATATTACAATTACATATCATCTCAGTTTCTATCTTTCACTTCATGAAACCAAAATAAGGAAATGTCATGTGTCAGACCAAAGTGCTGTCATATACAGAAGGATCATGTGCTTGACTGGAGAAGGAAGGACAGAAGCATGTAGAGTCATGCACAAATGTCACACTGCCTACACTGAAGAAATGCCACATCACGGCTCCTGGTGTCAATAGCGTCACAGTTTTTTTTTCCTGTGCACGGCTTGGGCACTATTGCCTTATTACAAGATGACGGCTCCTTTTCAAGTTTTTCTAAATCATAGAGGACTTCCTAGACAGTAATATACTGAGATTTGTTTGCTTTTAATATTGATAAAGACAATTAATGCTTCAATTGGTGCAATAAAATAATAATTTGCACTGCTTATCATTCATTATCACAGCCACTGCCTTCAGTGTATTTATAATAACTTAAGTATACATATTGTACATGTCTCTTTCTGTTTTATATTATTACTGTGTTTATTCTTTTACATAAATGGCTGTCACTGTAATAACTGGAATTTCCCTCTGGGATCAATGAAGTATTTCTGATGATGATTTCTGATTCTGAATTAAATAAGCTGAATTCTTGAACCTTCCTGGTCAGGAGGTGTGCATTCATTTTCTCCAACTGCAGGCATAATAATAAATAATAGCTTTAATTATAATTATTTACATTGTGTTTTATATAAGGGTTTATACTGTACTAATGTGCTCATTTTCATTTCAGTAGTAAGAACTCACTAAAAGGGGCATGTAAGGCAGACATTCCACATAATCCAAGGCTACAACTATTTTTATAAAAAAGCTTACAAATTAGACATTTCTTTAACATTATTAGAAATCTCAGTTGTCAGTGCTTTGCTAATTTAGAACATTTTCTGGCACGGGAGAGACTTCAAGCTAGAGGTGTTTGAGAGGAGGTCCTCGGCAACACGACAAGCTGCTTTTTCTTGTCTTATTAGCTTCAAGGAGACAAACAATAAAAAGAGAAGTTGGTGATTGCTGGTGTAACAAAAGTGATAATAGGAACTAACAAACCCTGTGGACACTCCAGGTTAAAAAGCAGGATGTGTCACTAATTAATAAATTATAAAATGTAATTGCTGGCAAATCGCTGTTGAAAAAGAGAGATAAAAAGCTCTGTTCTGTTATAAGAAAATAATCCACTTTGGGATTCTTCCACTTAAACATCCCACCTCCTCAGAGTGATTAATTTCCTATAACAGCACGCCTCATCACGTCTCGGTCCTTACTCAGAATATGCCATAAGGCTTACTGTGGTGTAGTCATTCTCTGTTCTATTCCCGGATCAGAAAGAACACCAACATGTGCAGTGTTGGTGGCTCCCATGTCTGCAATTAAGAACCATTGTTCTAGTAGCTGATACAGATTACCCACAATGCTGTGCAGTTTTTAAAAAAAAAAAGACCTGTCAGCCTTAAAATGTGGAAAAAAAAGAGTAATGTAACACAAACAAGGTTGTGTTTATACCAGTGGATTTAAGTGTGAAAATCCTCACAGCTTGAGCTTGACTATTTCTGTAAGACAGGGTTTTAGACAGTCTGGAAATTCCACGTCAGCATCAAATCTATTGGAAATGACTGTATCAGTTTTCTGCAGTTTCTCTTTGCGCTACTTTGCATGTGCTGTTCGTTATGTTTGATGCCGTTAATTCCAGTCTATTGTAGACACCAGATGCCACAGGATAATGCAAAGCAGAATAAGAGTGTACGTTTTTGGATATACATTTGTTTCAGTATGATGCTGTCTACAGAACTGCTGTAATAACTTTTTTATGACCTTAATCTCTGTCCGTAATCAACGAAAGAATGAAAACATATCAAAGACAAAAAAACATGCATTTGAGAAACATCTGTAATGCAGTATGTTATGAAAATATTAATGTGTGCAACTTTGTTATAATTTTTGAAACTGACGAATAATACATAAAAAGCCTCACACATGACCTGTCCTCTTTGAGAACACTTTTATTACTTGCTTGAATTCGAAACGATCGGTTTTTATTGGAGCCACAATAATGCACAAACAAAAGCAATCAAGAATTTAGGCCTGTGTGCACTCAAACCTCTAAACAGCAGTGAACATTCCCTGCTGACAGACGCTGTGTTTAATCTCCAGCATACTGAGCACAGACAGCACTTGTTACACAAAACACACACGCGAGAAAACCAAAGGGGGTCAATTCATTTTTTTGGAGATTCCTTCCTTCCAAAGGCATGTCAAAACGGTTCAGCTGCTCTGATGCCGTGTCAAAGAAAGTACCTTTCTTCTATACGTAATGCACCTTTTGGTCAAAATATTTGCTAGTGATTAAATTCATATCCAGCCCAAGGGCAGACACTGAACACTGAAGGTTCACTCAGTCAAAAAACAAAGGGTTAGAACTATTCATAAATACTGACTTAATTGTTAAGGGCCATGTTGTTAACACTTTCAACTACACTCACACAAACACACACACACAACACCATAAAGCAAAATCAGGTAGGAGAAATGCCTCAATTTGCTCCTTTCTGTTTGACCAATAAAGATGAACTATGACTCACCAATAGCCTTTGCAATGTCGCTGTGTTTGTGTTCGCTCTCTACTCATTCACTCTCTAACTCATGTACCCATTCATCATGGGATGAGAACATGAGTTCCACCAGGCCAGCGACTGACTCATCATGCCTTTCGCCGATTATTCAAGAAGTTATCTCGCCGGGTTTGCTATTTATAGAGATCCCCTGATGCTGCACATCAATATTTCAACACCCTCTTCCTGCAAGCTCGATTACACACAGCAAATACTAACCAGCTTCTCTGTACTGCAGAAAAAAAAAATCACATAATAAAATGATCGATTTCATTTCTTTTATTTCCTTCAGGAAGCAGGGCATTAAGCCAAGCTGCACAAAGAGCCTGCCTTCAGCTTCAAGAGGTGAGCCCTACTTTATATTTACAGCACTGTCAAGGGGGAGTTTGATATGAAGCTCATTTCAAGGTTCTGTACACACACACACACACACACACACACACGGAATATAGTACACCTGGATGACCTGGGATTAAATACAGCCTGCCACACACACTTTCTATGCACTCAAATAACTTACAGCATCTAGAATGAGATTTTGTTTTTTTTACTGCACTCTGTTAAAACACCCGAGTGTGATACATGTACAAGATACGACTGATTAATCTTGCATCCTTTAGGAATGTGCAAGCTGTTTGGCATCTTGCCTTGTTAAAATATTGCATTATGGGATTTTTGCAAGGCAGCAACAGATGTAAATTATATTTTTTAAAAACTAAAAAAAAAAAAAACAACCCATTATACATTTCAAATTTAAGGTGCAGAGTGGAGAGCTGCCCTGGATACAAAAAAAAAAAAAAACAAGCAGAAAATACTTATAAGGGTGCTTCCATGTATGGCGTGTGTAGTCTGTTTGAATTGGACCCTGGTCCGTTGCGCTCAGCTGTGTAAAACCACACTCAGGTAAAGTTCAGATCGAACTCCGGTGTGGGTTTGAATGCAGAAACAAAAACTGATAAGATCCTGAAATCATTCCAACTACTGAAAGAAAACCAAACATAGCGTGTATGTGGGTTGCAGGAGACATTTTTATGTTGAGGTTAGTTGATAACATGATCACTGTATGCTTATATTATTTACTTGTATTATTATCTAGTATTTTACTGAGGCTTGTGTTCTCCTTGCTCATGTGATTTTTATTTCTATGCTCACTCGGTAAATCACTGTTTACCCAAACCAAACAGCAAACCAAACAAAGGTATCAAAGGGAGCAACCAGACTAATATGCATGAAAACATCCAAAGAGACATAATCTCATGTCTAAAGGCCATTCCTACTCTACCTCTATCTTAGTTAACAGTGTTCCCATATCCCTTACTCAGCCCCATGTTTATTTACTCAGAATAGCACCCGACTAGTATAAAACTCTGTCTAACTCAAGAGCTAACATCATTTAACGTAATCAAAAGACAAAATCAGAAGTCCAAAAGTTTCATCTGTGAGCTGTACTGGGTTTTTTTTTTTTCTTCACATTGCATGCGAAAGGTATTATTCGACTCTGTTTAGTGTCCTTTTCTAAGTATGTTGAACTGAGAGGTGACTGTGTGCTGTATTAACAGCAGAGGTATGTGACTGCTTTGCTCTGTGGCTTAGTTTGCTGGTTTTCATCAGTGTTTCCACATACCTGTGTTTCGGCTTCTGAAAAGTCATCAGTGCATGTTAATAAATCCCCCTAGTAAAAATAGTCTTAGTGACAGGCAGACTGCTCGGCTGTTGCGTGTAACGCAGCCGGGGAAACACGCTAATGAATAGTCAAATAAAGTATAACAAAGTGCAGAAGAAGAAAATAGAAGCCTGTATATAAACTTTGTATTCCCACCAATCTTAAAAAGAGGTGGATGGAAATGCTTTTCAGTTAAGAATTAATTAAGACTTGGACATTCAAAACATGGCACGTCTCTCTTTAAGAAACCAGGTCAAGTCTCTGACCTAGACATTTCTCTCATATTTCCAATATACCTTTTGTATCCAGGACTTTAGAGAAACCTTTGCCCAACAGACTGTGTGCTTTTACAGAAGGAATGAGAAGCCTGAAGTGTTTCAGTCGTATTTCTGGAAGAATCATGACACAGACTCGTTGCTTGTTAAAGTGGTCAGTGGCCTGCTGTGTGCCTCAGACTGTGGAGATATTGACCACTGACCAGATAAATTAGTTCTTTTCTAGGTTTATTTTTCTAGGTCTGACGTGTGGGAAATGGTAAGACCATTCATTTGTTTACAACATAAAGAAACAAGTCTGATATTTTATCCATGAGAAAATGAACTTACGGTAATCAGAGTGCATCTGTTCGATTTCATCAGCTGTGCGGTTTTTAGTGATGAATATTGCCTACAAAGAGTAAGAAGCAAATTTTAGCTTGTGGCTTAGAGCAAATTTTTAAATAAATACACTATATGGACAAAATATGGACCTGACAGTCAAACATACAGTACCAGTCAAAAGTTTGGACACACCTTTAATTCAGTGGTTTTTCATTATTTAAAAATTATTAAAAAGTATTAATTCTTCAAAGTAGGCACCTCTTGCTTAGATGACAGCTTGGCACATCTTGGCATTTTCTCAGTCAGCTTTATGAGGTAGTCACCTGTAATGGCTTTCAGTTAACAGCTGTGCCTTGTCAAGAGTTCATTTCTTGAATTTCTTGCCCTCTTAATGTGTTTGAGAC
>JAOVVH010000023.1:15370217-15383309 GCA_028566435.1 Scorpiodoras heckelii
CAAGTGCTCAGCACCTCTGGGAACTCCTTCAAGACTGTTGGAAAACCATTTCAGGTGATTACCTCATGAAGCTGATTAAGAGAATGCCAAGAGTGTGTAAAGCTGTAATCAAAGCAAAAGGTGTTACTTTGAAGAATCTAACATCTAAAACATATTTTGGTTTGTTTAACACATTTAAGTTTATTACATGATTCCTTATGTGTTCCTTCATAGTCTGGATGACTTCAGTATTAACTTACAATGTAAGAAAAAAATTAAAAATAAAAAAACATTGAATGAGAAGGTGCGTCCAAACTTCTGACTGGTACTGTATATGTAGCTCTTCCCCAGACTGGTTCCACTAATTTGGAAGCACTCAATACTATAGAATGTCTTTGGATGTTGTAGCATTACAATTTTCCTTCACTGGAACCAAGAGACCTAAACCTGTTCCAGCATGACAAGTCACCTGTGTACAAACTGAGCTCCATGACAACATGGTGTGTTAAGGTGTCCAGTGTCCTGCACAGAGCCCTGACCTCAGCCCCACTGAACACCTTTGGGATGAACTGGAACACCCACTGCACTCCAGACCTCCTCACCCACCATCAATGCCTGAACTCACTAATGCCCTTGTAGCTGAATGAACACAAATCCCCACAGCCATGCTCCAAAATCTCGTGGAAAGCCTTCCCAGAAGAGTGGAGCATATTACAATACAAAGAGTAAAGAAAATCTAGAATGGGATGTTCAACAATCACATGCGAGTGTGATGGTCAGGTGTCCACAAACTTTTGGCCATATAGTGTACCACTGGCTTGACATACATAATTGACACTTCGCTGTGAGAAGAGGAAAGATGATGCACATACAGGTTTACTTTTACTGTCCAGCTGATTCCTCATCTTCTCATTGTTTTCAACCTCTCGAGCAATGTCCTCACCTGTCAAAAAAAAAAAGGCAAATCATGTTACGTGCACAATGACTGATGCATACAGTGATGCAAAATTATTTGATATCACCTAACTAAAAGACTGCCTATATATTGATGGGGGCAGGTAGAATTCCCGTCCTAATACTAAAACCACAGATCTCATGCTGCACAAGATTTAACCTTGCATAAAGACAATGCGCAAATAGACAAAAAACAAATAAATTAATTAATTTGGGATAAATGGAAATAGAAATAGAAATAAATAGGACGATAAATAGAAATAGGGCTGGGCAGCATGATGATATAAAAATCAACATTGTTAGAAATTGTCACAATACACTTTCCTGAGGTTGTGGGTGTCTAAGCATCTTTTTATAATTGTGATTTTAGGAGTAAATAAAGTTTTCTCCTGTCTGAATTCATAAACTTGTAAAATGTTTGTTAATTAATTTCTTTACTTAATTAATTAATTTAAATTATTAATAAAATTTTCTTTAATTAATTTTCTAACTTTTTTTTAACAGATATTTCTTGTCTTTTTTCCTTTTTCAGTCTTCATTTTTGTACACATTAAACAAAAGTATCAGGTCTGAAGCAACACTGCTCTTTAGCTGGTAGCATTTTGTGAAACTAATTTATCATGAGGCATGTTGTGGATCCAAGAACTGCCTTGAAATATTACTACATAAAATATTAGTAACTGTCAGTTGTTTGCTATCGTAGGAGTGTGCATACTACACGATCGCTCACAGATGAGGTGCATACACCACACAATCTTTCACTTGGAAAGATCCCTGTCAAAACACACCTGGTGACTCTCATTGCATTGTACAGAAACAAGAAAAATCTCACAAATAAAAACAAATAAAAGAAAAAGTTGAGGAAATATGGAAAGGGGAGATAGCAGCAATGTACAGTGAAAAGAAATACAGTTATTTCTGTATGGTGTGCCGGCAGGAATCACATTGAGTTTTGGGCTTTTTTAAAGCTGTTGCTAACAATCAGTTAAAAAAAAAGTACAATGTGCCAAAAAAGATTTGACAGAAGCAATATTACTGAGCTCACCCTGCCACACAAATAGTTAGATGATAAACTGGGTTCAGGGATCTGCTGTACGTAAATTTGTTCTGAACTCTCAGTGTCCGTTTCTCATCACTGTACTTGCACCTATATGGAGAGGGGTTCACACTAAGCAGTCATCTGCTGAGAAAATTGAACATGCTGGAAAATATGTGAGCCTCAGTGATTATTCACAGACACAGGAAAATCTACGGAGGAAACCATGAGAGCACACTGCGAGCAGTTGCCGAGCGGCAAAATTAGTCTGCGACTAGGAAAATGGGGCTAAAGTTGCATAGTGTGGCTTAACACAAGTGCTATGCTTTGTCCATTAAAACATAGAATCATGCTGGTAAAAAACAGGTCAAGGTCGAAGACTACCATGAGGCTTGTGGGAGTTTAATGTAATCAATCTAAAATCTTGAACCTTAATCATTCTATCACAAGTCTTCTACCACAAGAGGAAAAAAAGTAGCTATAAAATGAGACTCTTCTGAGAAACAAGGTCACCATCCTAGAAAAAAATGGGCAAGGGCACATGATGTCTGACAGTGTTTATACTAGATTCACTGCACTCCACAGAGCGACTAACTGCACACCTATAAATTAACCTACAGCTTCTATAAACCTATAGCCTGTTTATTACTCTATGTTTTGACACAGCCTGAAAAAACAGGTTCTTCTTATGCAGAGAGCGTTTCACACACCCTTTTCTGACAGCACGTTCATTCAAGAAAATGTATATAAATCAGCACAAAGAATTTTTTCAACAGCCGAAAAAGATCGAAATATATGACAGCTATACAAGTTAGCAGAAAATGTGTCTCAAGAGAAAATACACTAGGTAAATAAGGAGACAATAAAAACCCAATCCAGCAGGTTGAATATTTTTTGCACTGAATTTTTTTCTAAATGCTTAATAAAGCGCTTATTCACTAGGCTTTAAAAAAGGAGTGCTATCTTCTGTTCCAGCTGATTTATTTAGCTCTCTTACTGAACAAATAAGACATACTTGATCTGGGGTTGAGTGCATCACACTGTGCGTTGTAGGTATGTGTGAACTCCTGATGCCGTCGGATGAGCTGCTCTCTGGTGCCTTGTGTGGACAAATGGCACTCTTTCAGCCTTCTCTTTAACTCCGCCATCGTCAGCAGGGTGTACACCAGCTTAGCCATCGGCCTGCGCTTCCGAGAGCTGTACACAACAACCCAAAAATTGTCAAGTTCAAAAGAGTCCTGTTTCGAAGTGCTGGGATTTAAATGGAGCTCTTACAAATAATGGCAAAATAAGGAAAAATAACAATTCCTACCTGTTAAAATCACATTTTCAAGGTTAAACATCAGACTGAACCAATAAGATAGTTACGGTGTAAGGTAAACTCTAGGGTTCAGAATAAGACAGAACATGACTTTAACTCTATTAAGTCACTCATCTAAAAATCAGTCTCTCCGTCTGTGTGCACATGGGGTGATGGGATTCCCTTAAGGCCAAAAGAATGCTGAAGCACAACCACGTTCATCAGTCCTTCCATAAATTGCTGCCACAAAGCCAATAAACCCGACCTCAGCGGCCAGGGAGGAGAACAATTGGGCTGCGTAGAAACACGCTCATGTAAACAAAATTTTGGAGTCACAACGTTCATCTTTTGATTCTGAGGGCAAATCTTCTGCCTTGGCATGAGGCGAAGAAATAAAAAAATGGTTTAAAGTTGGAATTTGGCCACAATGCTGACGGAAGAAAAAATCCAGGGAGATAAAAAAAAAATGTGGCATCTAGTACATGCGAAATGCAGATGTGTTCAAAGATGACAGAAACGCACATGGAAATAGATTCGACTCCTAAATCAAACATTTTCCATTATCAGTGGACTCCACTGAGAAGGCACACTTTCCTTCCTTATTATACAGTAAGCAGTCACTTTACAATCTGAGCACTGATTTAGACTGAGCTAGATACATCTCTCCCATCAATGTAGAGTTTCTCACTTTACAAACAGTCAATAAATCACTTTGGGTGCTAGTGCTAAAAGGTGGACGTCTTCTACATGATGGTTTTCAGCGCTGTTCTCTACAGAAATGTGTAATCTACGGATGGCAAAGCTGCCCCGTGAATGCTAATCACTTATTCAGACATACAAATGAGTAACAGTGCTTTTTACATCATCTCCGAAAATGTTCGATGGTGTAAAAGCATCATCTAATTGCATTACTTTAAGACAACCGTGGACACTCACTTGGGCTCTATAAATGCAGAACAGGAAAAGCCTAGTTGGTCAGACCTAAGGGGAAGATAATAATATATTTTGTAAGACACAGTAAAACTCTTCTTGTACAATGCTACAAAAAGCATTATGTTGGCCAATGTTGAAATTGGGTCCCTGTCACTTCAGTATGCTGCCAGTGAATGGTGAAGCTTCTGTCTTCTGCTGTGAGACTTTTTTTAGCTTATTTTAAAAAATGGCATTTTTCAGAAAACTGAAATGAAATACCTCATGGGTGTGGCAGAAAGGAACTGCCTCATGTAATCAAAGAGATGTATAGCAGTTGCATGCAGGTTTCAGTACATTCAGCTTATAGTAATAATACAGCTTCATTTCCAAACCTTCTAAGGCTATCCTTCTTCTCTCCTCTGGTCAGACATGTATCCAGATGTTTATTAATGTGCTGCTGAGACACACTCACTCCACACACTGGACACTCCACTGTAATAAAAAAAAACAAAGTAGAGATACACAACTTTGGTAACAACTTTGGACAACTTGTGTATACAAAAACTCACAAATCTCGCATGTACATGAGTTTCTGTAGCAAAAAGAAAAGGAAAAAGACTCAAGACTCAATTCTATTGGTATTACAGAACCCAAAGACCAACTTCATCATACAAGATTAGCAGCTTCAACAGTAGAGTAGACAAAAAAAACGCAAGACAAATTATAATAGGATAATATTTAATATGGAAATGAATGAAGCAAAATTAGTCAAGTGCAATTCACACACTCGGTGGAACAAAACAACTTCAGACATCATACAGAGTGTAAAATTGGTGCCTGAGCCCATTAAACTGATTAACAGCCGCCTGTATTCTGTGTTACAGGCGTTTTTATTTTTTTTTCTTGTAGTTGATTGACTTCATTTGTTGCCAGAAATGTGAGCTGTTAATTTTACCTACACTTGTCTTTTCTGTTGTTTGAAGATGATTACTTCTATCCACAGAAATCATCTCACTTCAATAAAAGGCCCCGAGGACCACTTGGCCCACAACGCAGCAATATTCACCAGGCACAGCAAAGGTGAAGCGGCCACGGTCGGTTCATATCGTCCAGATATGAAAGGCACTTTCCAGAATGTAAATGAAGAAGTAAACTTAAGTAAACCTCCAAAAGGTGGAACTCTAGAGCAGAATACTACCGTTTAAGGCCACTGAGAAATTTTCTCTTCTCAGAACTTCACAGCACAGGTAATTAGATGTAGGAAAGTATACATTTGCATAATGAGCTGGAAGAGCTGCATTTGGCCAACAAGAAAGGAAGCAAATGCAGAGGCTTCTGAATGCCCCCAACAATATAAAGTCTTTGCTGAAAATTACATAAACCACCCATAATATTTCATGGCTGTACCAAAAGCTTTTAAAAAAGTGCTAAGTCATTTAGCAGTCACAGAAGGGTGTGCATTTAAAGTAATCTGTGCTAAATTATTTATGTCTTCCCTGCCAAGGAGACTTGTTACTGTGTCAGTTCTGTAGCAAGGTGTGGTGGTGACTAAAAAAATCTCCATTTCCATGTATAACATCAACGAGCCATATTTGCTATATAAAACACCGTAGACAAGTCAACAATTTGGCAGTACACATGGCTGTCTGAATTCAACAAAGAGCAGAGACATGTTCCTTGGTAGAACAGTCCTTGTGGCTCAGAGACCCATCATTCTTCTCACCACTTATCAAATAAGTATGACGATGCTCTGCCCTGCCAGCCTGCAGGCACCTATGGCACGCTCCAAGCTTGATCTGCTAGCCACTCTGAAGATGACTAAGACTCATGAAGGGGTGGATAATGTGACACAACCCACATCATCAAATGTACTCTTCTGTATAGCAGCTGTGACGACAGGTTTTACTATGCCACTTTGACAAGGACTTCCACTGGTTGTCCAAATAGTGGTATCTCCACATGTGTGCGGTGCAAGTGATGAATGCACATGCACTGGTAACTCTTCGATGAAAATTTTAGATACTGCTTTGCATGTGGCATGCACTGGGAATATGTCGGTTATTCTGAACCTGGCATACATGCAGCCCGTCCAATCTCAAGATGTTGTCCACTGTCTATGGAAGTTGCTCGGCACCTCTGCCCTGAGAGTGGGAGACACCCTGCTAACTTAGTAAACACACTATATGGCCAATGTTTCTGGGCATTACATTCTCCTTGATGCTGACATCATGGTGCATTATTAAGTCCAACCATAAATCTTTTTTGTAAAATACAGTAGTAATTCAAATTCTTCAAATTAAATTTTTTAAGACCATTACCAATTTCAATATTGACTCTTTAATAATACAATAATGATATACTGGCTGATATCCTTTTGGGTTGTTTTAATCAGAAAGCCATAACATAAACTAAGATATTCCATAATACATTTATTATGTGTTATATAAGAATCCTCAACAAGAAAAAAAGTCATTTGAACAAAACTGCAACAAAATATAGTAGAGTTTTGATATACAGGAGTCAAAAGTATAAACATTTAAAAAAGTTTTAAAAAATAAATAAATAAATAAATAAATAAATAAGAGCAAAGATCTCCACTAATGATAATAGGCAAGTCTCTTTACGACAGGTTTGTGCATGCGCAACAATCTCAGTTCATTTTAGCCCGATCTTGCAAAAATAACATGTACAACAATGCTGTGACTCGGATCTGTGCAAGATTTAATGGGTTCTTCTTTGGTCCACTCTACACCCTTCAACAAAGTTTCACGACAATCGGCCCTGTAGTTCATTTGTAATCCTTCTGAAAACAAACTAACGAACAAACTGCACTGAAAATGTAACCTCCTTGGCAGAGGTAAGTGTACGTATGTGCCAACAGCCGACTTGCAGTTTGCCCTGTGGTGGATAAACTATTCAACAACATTAATAACGTATAAAGAATTTTAATAGTCATTTATCAGCTGATACACTCAGATACTGATTTATCTGCAATTAGCTCATGCTGGCCGATCATGCCGGCACGCTGATAGATCACTACGGCCCTATTGTTAATGGAACATTATATTTATGAAGTAAGAAATGATCAAAAGAATAGAGTGAAAGATAATGTTTTTGTTATATTTTTCATGAAATTCTCTTTGGATGCTCTTTCGATTATTTATTGGTCTGTCAGTGTAATATATCAAATTAAATGCATGAGTGCTGATTTAAAAATCATAATTTTCACCATATGCTTGAGTAGTTTTAAGTAGTGGTTTAATATGGCTTCAGTTATCATACTGTGAAAATATGAAACCTTTTATGAGTGTGAGTAATTTAAAACAGCATGAATAAGCATATACATCACCTCTGACCACAGGTTTAATATCCTGCGATGTGGAGGGAAAAGCAGGCATGTCTTGCTTCTCTTCTTTCACTGCTGTGCTCACAGTCACTGCACTCTCCGGCAGGAGCGCTCCCTGCACACACACCTCCATGGGCTCCTCTTTCACTGGGTGCAGACCCTTAGAGCCTGACTGTGCTCCTGTGGAAGAGTTGATTGGGGCTCTTTTCTGGAAAAAGTGAGTGAGAGTAGTGCCTTCTTTCTTAAGGGCTTTCTGCCTCGCTGCTTTTCCTCCGACTGCCATTGTCGGGGTCTTGGGGGAAATTGGAGGTGACTCAAAATTTGTCTGAGACAGCTGTTGCCTGGAAACACAACAGAGAGAAACATCAAGTTAGTTAGGTTGATCAGAAAAGGTCTGATTGTGTCTATCAAAACACACAGACACTAAAAGAGGTTGCATTGGAAAACAAAAAGATGAAAGGAAACCCTGTACACAGAAAGTATCTATATGCAATTATAAAACTGGTATGCTGGGGAGTGGGTATATGATTGTGAAAAACTGACCCTAATGAGAGAGCACTAAAGAAAAGCACTACATGTATAATCTTTATGTTCAGAAAGCGAAAAATCAGCGTAGGTATCTGCAAGACCAATTCAGTTCCATAATGTAGACACACTGAGTGCTGTAGCACTCTCAGCCCCCTCCCAAAAAAATTACAGCCCTCTTGTTACACTCTGTCCTAGGTACCTACAAGAACAAATAAAGAAGGCAGCAACATCCATAAGTGAATATTCTCCAACAGCACATCTTGGCTTGTCTTGGTGTCAGTCTGCATGGTACAGAAGTTCATTTTAATTTAGATGTGACACATGCATTTATACCATGTTCAGATATCGTAAAGCACTGTTATTTCAGCTCAACTGAGCTTCCCTGACAATTGTGCTCTGCTCTTTCTGCTCAGCTTGAATGCAACGAAGTGATGCTCTGTAATGCACATTAATCTGTGACAGATACTGTAAATAAGGTATATTGTTATAAAATGTGCTTAAAAATCATATCACCACTATCAAAACATTTTCTATCATGCTATATATTAATATTGAATTATTGTCCAACCCTACTTGTTCACATTTTGATGGTGTTGTTTTTCTTTGTGTCAGTTGTGGCCGTTCAGGTCAGTGTCACTGCCAATGTCACCAGGCTGAGGAAAGGATAAAAACTGCAAAGCAACTATTCAGCACTCGCCCCATCGACACTGTGCGGACTATAACTGACACATTCCACCAGAAGATGCATGAGCAGCATCCCACCAGAACAGCTTCATTTACGATGCGATTGTGACACAGTTACTACTAGTACTAAGTAAAATGTGACAATTTTTGCACTACACTATATGTATTATCCTTTTAAATTCTAGTTCAGCACTTTTGTTGCGCACATATGGAAGTCCTCCAGCTCAAATGTTTACTCAGCTCTGCCACTAATAAACAAAAGGGATTGTAAGCAAACCCTGGCAATCTTATTTTATGCAGGAATTTTTGGCAGTCAGGTGACAAGGTGTTAAGTGTGAACACAGTACCTTCTCACTAATGTCACAGGCTGTAATTTCTGTTTAATAAACCATTTTTAGTGATATGTACACACAGGTACATTTGATTCTACATGTGCATGGGTTATGTACATAAAGCAGACTTTTCTTATTTGTAACATGCACTTAAAAAAAATAAACCACATTCTAATCACATTTTAATTAAAGCTTTACAAATTGTAAATCGTACATTGTTTCTGATTCCATAACCCCTTCCAAAAATATTAATGCACTTATCTATTACTTTCATAATTTACGCCTATCCTGGAACTCCTGGGCGGAAAATATCAGTCTCCTGGGTGGGAAAAAAAATCAGTCTCTGGAGTACGGAAACTTTTTAACTAACACAGGAAACAAAATGAACTGCTGATGCAGATATGACCTTCTGCTTTTGTTATTTTTAGCTGACACGCAAATAACCTTCATACAATGCTAATATTAATTTAATTATTAGCATAAATGATCCAAGCTAAATGGATTCTATACTCCAGAGATGACTGATTAGACCAGGATAGGAATACAGTATGAACTAATTGTAATGCCAGGTAAGGCAAGTGCTTTAAAACATAAGAGCTGTGAGAGTTAGTGAACATGTATGTGATGAGCCACTGGACAACTTTAAATGTATGTTTTAAAAATGTCCTAAGGCGTATCACACTTATGGCACACATTTTTTTCAAAGGGGGTCAGATTAGACCTCATCAAAATACCCCATCAAATGTCAAAGGGCATTTTGTATGTACAGTGGATATAACAAGTCTACACGTACCTGTTAAAATGCCAGGATTCGTGATGTAAAAAACCAGCAGACCAAAATAAATCTTTTCAGATTTTTTTTTTACATTCAATGTGACCTATAATCTGTGCAATTCAATTCAATTTAAAAAAACCAAACAGAAATTGTTATGAGGAAAATAAAAATAAAACTAAACTAAAATTATGTGACTGCATAAGTGTGTAAACGCTCTTATAATTGGGGATGTGGCTGTGTTCAGAATCAACCAATCACATTCAGTCTCATGTTAAATAGTAGTCAGTCCAAACCTGCCATCAATTAAAGTAACTCTGATTAACCCCATATAAAGTTCTAGTAGTATTTTCCTGTCATATACTTAGTTGCATCTTACAGCAAAAGCCCTGGTTCACGCTGTTCAAGAGCTGACAAAGTATCAAAGGGATCTCATTGTTAACTTGAAAGGCATAAGTCAGGAGAAAGGTACAAAAAATTTCAAAGGCATTAGATATACCATGGAACACAGTGAAGACAGTCATCAATGGGTGGATAAAATATGGCACAATAGTGACATTACCAAGAACTGGACATCCCTGCAAAACTGATGTAAATACAAGATGAATACTGGTCCAGGAGGCTGCCAAGAGGCCTAGGGTTACATTAAAGGAACTCCAGCAATTTCTGGCAAGTACTGGTGGTGTACTACATGTGACAACAATCTCCTGTATTCTTCATATGTCTGGGCTGTGGGGTAGGGTGGCAAGATGGAAGCCATCACCATAAGAACGCCATACCCACAGTGAAGCTTGGTGGTGGCAGCATTGTGCTTTGGGGCTGTTTTTCTACACCTGGAACTGCAGCTTTAGTCAAAGTGGGGGGGGGATTATGAAAAGTTCCAAATATCAGTCAATTCGGACACAAAGCCTTCAGTCCTCTGTTAAAAATCTGAAGATGAAGAGCAATGTCACTTTTCAGCAAGACAATGACCCAAAGCGCTATGGAAAAGGAGATGCCCTCACAATCTGACAGATTTGGAGCACGTCTGCAAGGAAGAGTGGGCAAAGATTACCAAGTCAAGATGTGCCATGCTGATAATCTCCTCACCAAAATGACTGAACGCTGTCATAAAATCAAAAGGTGCTTCAACTAAGTATTTGTTTAAGGCTGTGCATATTTATGACTCTGAATCATCAGCTGCTTTGCTGCAATGACTTATGAAAATCTCTATACAAATAATAAGTGAATTAAGTTTTTCTGTGCATACAGATATTGGCAAATCTAACCTGAACTACTACATGGTAGCAAATAATACAGGTCAGGGCAGAATAAATTGGCTACTGAAGATGAATGAATGAATGGAAAAATGTAGGTCAGGGTTACTGCATCATTAAAATCCACCCAGATCAATCAACGTAAACAGCAGCGCCATTCAAGTAGTTCAGAGTCAGTCTGAGTGGAGACAGGATTGTGTATGAGGCTAATATGAAGTGTGTAAATCATGTGTCATTTTCTTTCTTGCTCTCCCATCACTACATTGTCTGTTTTCTCTAGGTCTCAGACGGGAGCAGATGTATTTTTAAAAGGCAGAAACCCAATTCACAAAAGCACTGATTGGGCATTGTGTGTGCATGTAAACTCTACAAGTCCATGTAATTGCACTGCACATTCAGTTGTGTATAAACCTGCAGTAAACATTAGATAAGATGTAAAAGCTGTCCCGCATGCTATTTCCTGATTATACACAAAAACAAACTACAATAGTGCTTAATGACATACTATATATATACTGTACATGCTTGAGGACAAAATTACAAGCCCCCCTAGGAAAAATTCATTTTTTAATTGTATTTCCCAAGTGCTGTTAAATAGAGCAAAGAACTTTTAACACAGCTTTTTCAAACGTCCCAGTGTTTTTTGAATGATTACATCATTTTACTCTGCCCACAAAAATGAAATTTCAGAAAAAACGAACACTACCACGGTCAAAATGATTAGCCTCCCTAATGCTAATAGTCAATTGTGTATCCTTTTTCCTGGATAAGAGCTTGCAGTCATTTGCTGTAGTCATCAACAAGTCTCTGACATCTGAGGAATATCAGCCCAAGCTCCTCCAGATTTGATGGCCTTTGGCTTGAACCTTGTTCTTCAGTTCACCCCATTTTCAACGGGATTCAAGTCAGGGCTTTGTGCAGGCCAGTCAGTAAGCTTCACTTTGGTCTTCTGGAGGTAGTTCTTCACCAGGAGCGATGTATGTTTTGGGTCACTGTCATGTTGGATTAGAAAGCGATGATTCAGACCAAGTTTTTCTGCTGAATGCTTAAGGTTTTCTTTCAAAATCTTCACATAGCCTTCATTCTTCATGATTCCTTCCACCTTGATGAGATTCATAGGTCCAGATGCACTGAAGCATTCCCACAGCATAATACTCCCACCACCGTGTTTCACTGTGAGGTTGGTGTTCTTTGGGTTAGAAGTCTCTCCCTTTTCCCTCCAAACATAAGCAATGTCTCTATGGCATAAGAGCTAGAGTTTTGTCTCATCTGAACAAAGGACATACTTCCAGTATGCATAATCTTTCTCCAGATTGTCCTTAGCGTACTTCAGTCTGGCTTGAAGGTGTCTTTTCTGCAGAAGTGGTGTTTTTCTTGGTCTGCAACCTCACAATTCATTCCTGTGCAGGGCTCTAGTGATTGTCTTTTTTGAGACAACAAATCCTGACTTGGCTAAGTCATTCACTAGTGTCTTGGCAGTTTTTCTGGGGTATTTAGACACATCTCTCCGTAGTTTTCTTTCCGGGGTCCTTGAAATCTTGTGCTTCCTACCTCTGCCAGGCTTGTTCTGTATTGTGTGGCTCTCTATGAATTTCTTGATAATACTTCTCACTCCAGTTCTTGACACTTGGGAATGCTGTGTGTAACACTGTATATTCTTCTCCTGCTTTCTAAGCATCAGTGATTCTGTTTCTCAAGTCTAAACTGATGTCTTTTGTTTTTGGCATGATGCTTTCTCAAGCAATGCTTACTGAAGCTTTTAGACTGTGTGTAAACTGGGAGATAACCCTCAGCTGTGACTTGATTTAATAAGCTTTCATCATTACAATGTTAAAGCACACTATTGCACAGCAGTGGTTTGTGCTATGGCTTAAGAGGCAAGTCAGTTCTTAAGGGAGCCAATAATATTGACCCCAGTGATTTTTGTTTCTTTTGAAATAGTTCTGTTATAGTATGCAAATAAAAATAATTTATGCTTTCTCAAGAAAACTAG
>JAOVVH010000023.1:15394378-15410242 GCA_028566435.1 Scorpiodoras heckelii
GTATTTTCATGCTCTTTGCAGTGATCCCAACTGCTAGACTTCAGGGATCAAATGACAAAATCCTCTTAAGTACCTACCTACTATACACCTCCATAGTTATCAGGTAATATTAGGTAACTAATGCTTGGGTTATTAATCGGCCATGAAGCTTTTCATTCCTGACTTTTACACTTACATAACAGATTTCTACCAAAAGTTCAAGAATGTTTACAGAGCAAACTTTAATAAGTGACACAGAGAAGACCGCTCTGTAACTTTATACTAGACATCAGAGTGTTTAACTTACTGTCAATCACCTCGGTCCGATCAGACACAGGCGGGTGAGACATGGGCTGTTTTTTACGCTACCTTTTAAACCCTTTGGCGCAATTTGTACTTATTTAAATGCGGTATGGTTTTGTGGGTGCATTTTTACAAAATCTAGTTAAATTATCATTAGATAGAGTTTTGTACTAAAGCGGATGTTTCCGTAAAATCCACCGCCGGCACGAAAGTGTGCACGGAATGTTATTGTCCTAACTAACTAACTAGGTTAGCTAACCTACATTAGCAAACTCTGTAATTAGGTTACAAAAGGAAAATAAAATCCTGTGCTTTTTTTATCTGTTATTTCTGTAGATGTGGCTGTAAAACCCCTGTAAAACACGCACAGCTGACTTTACACCAGCAGCTCGGTTAGCTGCTTAGCTTGACAGACAGCTAACTAGCTCCCTGACCCGGACTGAGGGATTCACAGCGAGTAAATATTATGAACTGAACTTACTTTCAGACATGACAAGTTCGGTGGTAAATCCGCTTCGACTGAATGAGACATTTTACCCAACAAGCGGCTGAGTGAGTTTGTTAAAAACACAACTGCGTTATTCACTCAGCTAAACGCCGTTACTGTGAAGCTAACAGGTTAAAGAAATAACCCGCGCAGTTTTTCGCGTGGTACATACGTCATTTCCGGTTACGTTTCCTTGTCGCGCTTTGGAAAGCCTTTGTGGAAGTGGACGTGGGGGTGTGGCTACCCGAACCGTACACTCTGCCCGGTCCGTACCGCGCATGCGCGAGCAAATGTGCGCATGCGCATTGCGATTGGCCGAGGGGCGGGTCGGGCAGCAGTTTAAGTCACTTTTTATTGTAGCTTCATTGTTAATGCAAACAGTGCTACGGTGTACCAGTGCCGTAAAATGTTGACGCACGCGCAAAACATCTGCCCGACCCGTCCCTCGGCCAATCGCAATGCGCATGCGCACATTTGCTCGCGCATGCTCGGTACGGACCGGGCAGAGTGTACTGGTCGGGTAGCCACAGTGTTTATTATTTTTAATTCCTGCACGTGCTCACTGGTATCATGTGATCTGACATGAGGGATTATGTATATTTGTTTAAACTTTAGTCTAAAAAATTGCTATTATTATAATATGATGATTCCAGTGAGCGCCTTTATTGTTCATTTTTTTAATTTTGTGCAATGTAATTTAACTGCAAATCAACATTATGCGTATTCCTGATCGAGGTCAAATCACATCATATCCAATAATCGTATTTAAAGAAAACTAAGTTCATGTCTATGACAGAAAAACGTTGTCAGTTCTCAGGCTAAAGTGCCTCTGGATTGAAAAGAGCTTTCTGAACCTTGCGCTTTCGTGTCGTGGACACCAACACAACAGACAGATCAGATAGATAAAAGTAGATTTGGAGACATTCTCGTTTTAGTTTTATAGTCATCACATTTGGGACTACAGTAACAAAAGTGCTGAGTCATTCTGTACTAGTGTTTTATTCATCTAATTAAATGCTTTCTAGCATGGATATGTCCTGCCCCTAGAGACAGGTTTTGTTGTACAGTAGCTGCTTCTTAACAAGTAAATACAGTTTTGCATGTGTGTGTGTGTGTGTGTGTGTTTGTTTGCCCATGTCTTCCAGCCCATTTTGCACTTTTCCAACTATCCCATAGTTGAGGAAATAAATGGTTGGAGTTTCTTCTTTTTGAAGAGGGTGGAATTGTTATGCGAAAGGCACAATTCAGCATGTTTACCAACTCGGACCTGTTCAGTGCTGGAATATCTTACTACCTCAGACTGATCGGTATTCAGTAAGAGTAAGAAATATCATTTTATGTACTGTTCAGATGTATCCTCACGAGGCTCTCCGCTTAAACATGTATGGCATATCTCCAGAAGCACACGGCATCTGATTGCCTAAAGTGTCACACTTGCTGAAGTTGGCAGGCGTGTATGAAGGCCACGGTGAGAAATCCTCCACAGTTAAGAAAAGGCTCTGTCTATACTGTTTGCTATTCCTCAAATTTATCTAGCTTGCTAAGGAATTGTCAGGTTTGTTTAGTTTCGGCAGAGGTGTGGCATATCTACAATGCTGACTGCTGTTGGGTAAATCGGTCAAGCACTGCAACCCGAGTATAAACATGTTATAAGGAAGGAAACAAATCACTTAAAGAATCCTGAATAGATTTCTAAAAGAAAAAAGAAAAAGGCCTGTAATGCCAAAGATGGCAGTTGTATCACATATTTCATCCCTCTCCCCCAAAAAGCCAATCTTCTGCTTTATATCAGCTGAACTAGGAAACATGATTAACAAACTGTCCACACTCTCAGGGAATCCCACACAGCCTCATTACAAGGGAGTGATATTTATTTAGATTATTTGAATGTAGTCCTACACAAGAAAGAAATATTGAAATGTGGTCAGTACACATTTGAATTCCTGATGATGGGCTCATTGATGGCACCTACACATTGCACCTACAGGAGCTTTTATGATATGCCACTCTAAATCCATAGGCATTAATATGGAGTTGGTCCTCCCTTTGCAGCTATAACACCTTCCACTCTTCTGAGAAGGTTTTCTACAAGATTTTGCAGTGTGTCTGTGGGAATTTTTGGCCATTCATCCAGAAGAGCATTTGTGAGGTAAGACACAGATGGAGGATAAGAGGGCCTGGCTCGCAAGAGATCAGGGTTGAGAGCAGGGATCTGTGTGGGCCAGTCAAGTTCTTCCACACCAAACTCACCCAATTGTGCCTTTAACGACCTTGATTTGTGCACTGGGGCACAGTTATGCAGGAACAGGTAAGTGCCTTCCCCAAACTGTTCCCACAATGTTGGAGGCATACAATTGTCCAAAATGTCTTGGTATGCTGAGGCCTTAAGATTTTCCGTCACTGAAACTAAGAAGCCTTGACCAATCCCTGAAAAACAATCCATAGCATTATCCCTCCTCCAACAGACTTTTCACGTGGCACAATGCAGTCAGGCAGGTAACGTTCTCCTGGCAGTCTCCAAACCCAGACTCATCCATTAGACTGCCAGACAGAGAAGTGTGATTCATCACTCCACAGAACATGTTTCCACTGCTCCAGAGTCCAGTGGCAGCATGCTTTACAACACTCCATCTGACACTTGCCATTGTACTTGGTGATGCCTGCATGCTGTTGCCTGGCCATGGAAAACCATACCATGAAGCATCCAGTGCACAGCTTTTGTGCTGATTTTAATGCCAGAGGAGGTTTAGAACTCTGCAGTTATCAAGACAGCAGAGTGTTGGTGACTATTATGCACTATGCACCTCAGCACTCAGCTACCCTGCTGTGTAACTTTACATGGCTTGTCACTTTTCTTACATTTTCTTACAAATTCTTACATTTACTTACAGATCATTGCATGGACAGGCTCCTATGTATATAGGTGATCTACTTCACCCATGCATAACAGCACATTCTCTCAGGTCGAGTGATTTAAACTTTTTTCAGTTCCATGTTCTTGTTTAAAGACTCATGGTGATCAAACATTTGAGGTCATCGCTCCAAACCTGTGGAACTCATTGCTCTCTTTTTTAAGATCAGCAGATTCTGTGGACTCTTAAAAAGCAACTAAAGACCTACCTTTTCAAGCAGGCATTTGGATAATGGACTAGGCAGCAAATCTTTTGGATTGTTTGTTGTGTGTTATATGTTTTATATTGTGCCTTGTTTTTGTATGACTTTGTGGCTTGTGTCTGTGAAAAGTGCTATATAAGTAAATTTTACTTACTTACTTCATGGCTGAGTTGCAGTAGTTCTTAAACCCTTCCACATTTCAGTAATACCACTCACAGTTGAATGTGGAATATCTAGAAGGCAAGGAATTTCATGAACTGACTTTTTGCAATGGTGACATCTTATAACAGTACCACACTCAAATTCAGTGAGCTCTTCAGAATGACCCATTCTATCACAAATGTTTGTGAAGGCAGAATGCATGGCTAGGTGCTTCATTTTATACAGCTGTGGCGATGGGACTCCACCAAACACCTGAATTCAATCATTACTTTTGTCCATATAGTGTACATCACTTCATGACTTAGGAAGGTGAACAGGTGATCTCACCTCCCCCCCAGCAGAAATAGATCCAGTTATACCATAATAAACATATATACCATAATAACCAGTTACAGCAGTTTGAAAGAATGGTTAGTAAGAATGATTAATTTTTAATAAGGACACATTTTCCAAGTTGAAATTTTGTGGACCAAAATCCACTCATTTTCAAAAAGGTGACACATTTTTCTACACAGGTTCTTCTATTGTATGCCTTGGGCCCAGTTGGGATAAATATCAAGAAATGTTTTAACCATTTCAAGAGAATACATGCCTACTATGTTGTGAGATATGCTTAGAATCCCACATAACATTTCTAAATAGCTACCTACAGTATAAGGTATAGGGCAGTTACAGGAGAAGCTAGAAAAAGTGACATAGTAAACGTCAGGGCTCTATGAAGGTTACTCAAGTTCTTCACCTCCAATCTTGGCCAACCATGTCTGCATGGACCTTACTGAATTCAGCAATCAGCAAGAAAAATGCAAAAACTGAGAACCGAAAAGCACAAGTGTTACACAGAGGGCAGTTTGCCAAACTACAAATAAAACAACAAGATGATTCAGTCAGAACGAGACCACTGAGGCTGATAAATCATAAAAATGGAACAAGAAATAGTTTTGCCAAAACTGTTATTATGTTATAGATCACAGGGAAGGAATTGTCGATAGAAACAGCAATCACGTCCTGGCTGCTCGGACATATTATTTGATTTGTATTTTATTTGCATTTGCTCATTAAATTGTATTGACTTTTTAGGAGTTACATTTGCATAATATTAAATGTACTGTATTAGAAATATTGGTGGAGATATAAGTCCTTTTTAAGGTCATCAATCCTAGTAATGTATTACTGGTTGAAACTGGCATAATGCACTTACAGCCTCACTCTGTGGATCTCTTACACATGTGGAATCTTAAGTATTTAAGAAAAGCATTTGTTATGCTGCTGTCTGGGTGCTAATTATGTTTGGTTCTGTAGCTAAATTGTATGCATGTGCAATACACAAGACATATTTAGTCATCCCAGACTCTGCAAGAAAAATATTTCCCATAACCCTGCACACCAGTAGTACACATATTTGCTTTCTTGCCTATTTTCCTTCAGTTTCTTTCAGTAGTTGAGTAATGCAGAAATGAGGTGGTTATTCTGGTTTTATTCAGAGAATTTTAAATACCCATGGAGTTAAATGGCATCATCAGTCATTATCACTAGGTGTATGAGGTTAGTGACTTAAAAAAGCCTCAGTCACTACACATGGCTTTGGTATGACTAAAGCTATTCTGCAGTATTGACACTTGTACAGCCAGTGTCTAAGTTCCATGGAAGTCAAGGATAAAGATGTACTGTGTCTGCTGCCTTGGCATTAATCATCTTAGAAAAGCAGTCTCCAGTTTGAGAATGCACAGCAATACCATTTTCGACACCCAGCAGATTTAGATTTATAACCTAAGTGAAATCTGCATGTGCAAATCATTTCCAGTCATGTGATTTTCAACTCTGCAAATTTATCTGAATTAGCCACTACAATTACATTTAAATTTACGTTTATGGCATCAATAAATACATCCTTTACTGGTTTACTTGGTCACGGACTAAGAGTAATTTCAGTCTAAAGACTCTGTGAGAGAGGTAGTATAGTAAGAAAAGCACACAGACAACACAAGATGTTTTTCAATTAAATGAAGTGTTCATTTAAGTACTCCACTACCAGGTTTAATGCACTACTGGCAGACTACAGACAGACTGTGACAGAAACCCTCAAATTGTGCAGTCTGAACTGCACTGGCTGCTAACATGCAATGGTCTAAACCATGGCGTTGGTCACAAAGAATTTCATTAAGCCACAGTGTAAAGATTACCTTAAGATTGTTCAAGAAGGAATTGGACTGTCTGCTAAACCGTGCTCAGGCTCTGCAGTGTGCACTTTAGCCAACATGAAGAAGCCCTATTTTCAGACTTACGCTTCCCTTTGATGACATGAAAAAGCAAAAAGGAAGATTTCCGAAGAACACAAGGTAATTCTTTTGCTGGAGACACACTTATCATTATTGAAAGCTGTTATTGAAGGGCTTCATGTCCAAAATACGAAAGGTATTAAATGCGTTTGTTAAAAATGTCTTTGCACTGGCCTTGGTTACCGGTCTCCAATGTTGGTCCACCCACCCATCCTGCAAGCAGTATAGCTGGTATAATGGATCATAATTAAGGATGACAAGAATCAAAGCTTTGTTGAGGGTTGACCTGTAAGTGGACATGTACCTCTCCCCTAATTTAGTCATGTTGAATTCCTACAAATCAGGCATGTTGCACTTATAATTAAGGGCACTGGAGAGGAGAGCCACCCATGCAGGTGGCTACTAAATTAAATCAGTGGGTCCTAATGAAACTGTCTCAGTGTTACAAGCTTCAATTCTGCCATTGACACCCCCACCCATTTTTTGGAAGTGCATGATATATATTTACATGTTCCTAATTTTTGAGGTTTCCAATGCAAAGTCCTACTATTTGGCCTGTCTCTTCTATCATCATGCATGTTCTCAACATGAATGCAAGCAGCCCTGTCATCTGTAGTGGCTAGAGCCATAAGGATACTGTTGTCTTTGGATGACTACCTTCTATGTACCTGCAAAATTCAATTCAATTCAATTCAATTTTATTTCTAAAGCACTTTTAACAATGGACATTGTCCCAAAGCAATGCAGGCATAACTTTTTAATTTATATACATATTATCCCTAATGAGCAAGCTGGTGGCGATGGTGGCAAGGAAAACTTCCCTGAGATGTTAAGAGGAAGAAACCTTGAGAAGAACCAGACTCAAAAGGGAACCCATCCTCATGTGGGTGACACCAGTGCAATAATAAATAATCCCTTCTGTAACTGTATGCTATATACACTGAACGATCACTGGACTAGGAACACCTGGCAGGTGGCATTTGATCACTGATAAAGTGCTCCCAATTGGTGCTTACGTCACAATTGGGTCTCACATAAGATATTGACTTGTCCACTGCACAGCATAAAGCAACATTTACCAGCTATGGGTAAATGGAGCAACTTGAGTGACTTTGACCGCAGACAGATAGTTGGAGCCTGGAGGTGTGGTGCCAGTGTTTCAGCAACAGCTGCACTTGTGGGCTGTGCCTGTACCACAGTATCATGGGTGTATCAAGAGTGGAGGAACCATCAAAAAACATCCAGCCGAAGGTTACACAGCGGCCGTCCACTTGTAGATGATCCAAGAGGCAAACATCGCATGTCACGACTGGTATCATAGCAACGACGTACCGGAGTGGAACAGTCCACCCACCAGTACAGCAATACTGAGCAAGCACACCAATTTTGGCCATGACCACGCGACATACCCTGCATCGACTAAGGTACAACAGCTGTAGCCCAACACGTGCTGCTGTTGACCACCTGTCATCGCAACCAACGCCTCACATGGGCCAAAGAAATGTGTCAATGGACCTTGGACACATGGAAGACAGAGTGACAAGTCACATTTCCTGTTGAGACACACCAGTGAACACGTGCTACAGGCTGATGGTGGTGGTGTGACGGTATGGGGAACATTCTCTTGGTATGCCCTAGGACCGTTAGTCATCGTACCACAATCCTTGAATGGTGAATGCTTGTTAGCTGACCATCTGCACCCATATCTTCAGGAGGTCTTTCCTGACAAAAGTGCGATCCCCATGTCATTGAACTCAGATCACCCAGGAATTGTTGGAGGAATTAATTCTCCACACTGCCTTGGCCCGCAACTCACCTGATTGCAACCCCAGTGAACAAGTTTGGCATATGCTGGAACTGTCTGAGCAATCCGCTCCCACCTGCACGCAAAATGTCCACCAACTAATGGAGCTACTGCAGCAGACATGGGTCGAGTTGCATGTGGAGGATGTTCACCACCTTGTGGAGCCTGTTCCCTGATGTTTGCGTGCTGTTATTAATCAAAAAGGTGGACCAACCCATTATTAGCCAGGTGTTCCTAATCCAGTGATTATTTAGTGCAATAAAAAAACTGTGATTGTTACTGAGTAAATGCATTAAAGTTTTAACATGAAGTATGTTTTGTTGATGTTATCAAGTGTTCACTGAAGGAGATTTGTCTGATGGAGTGCAAAACTGTTCATGGCAATTACAGTCCTAGCCACCATGGGAAGGCTGTTTATATCAGTTGCTGTCCAAATCCAAATTCATGGTTTCTAAGTGTATCTTTAAGCTGTCCATCATGGTGATCTTTAGACTGTCCATGTGGGGCCATCATCAGCAGCACTGAGTGATTTTCTGGTGATGTTCATACTGAAACATCCAGACAGCAAGGTATTACAGTAATCCAACTTAGAGGTAATAAAAGCATGAACTAATATTTCTGCATCATGCTGTCACATTATATTTCTTATTTTAGCAATATAAAGAAGGCTGTCCTAGTAATATTATCTACATGAGCTTCAAATGAAAGACTGGAGTCAACAATCACACCAAGGTCTTTCACAGCTGCACATGATTTAACTGAAATGCCATCCAGAGTCACTATGTAATCAGAAAGCTTACTTCTAGCTGCCCGTGGACCTTGTACAAGTACTTCTGTCTTATCAGAATTACGTAGAAGAAAGTTATTCAGCATCCAGTGTCTGATGTCCTTCACACATTCCTCAACTTTATTTTAAGCTGGTGTCTCAAATCTGGCTTTGCTGAGACATGAAGAACATGGCAAAGCCCATCCAGAACACATTTACCTTCCTCACACACATTTTACAGCACATTACAGCCTCACTGTGAACTTGAAAAAAAAGCCCACCTAATAGGCCACTTAAAAACTGGTATGAAGCTAGATTTACTGAGAATGCTAGCCCCCCTATCACCACAATATGTGGCAGATATTACTGTGGTCGCAATCAAATTCTGGCAGGTCTATATTTGTGGTACCAGCTCCCGTTGTGGATGCTAGACTTGTGATCGACAGCTGCAACAGAAATCTCAGAAGTGGGTTATTACTGCCAAATTTCACTAAATATCCATATACTGTTTTGAGTCTGACTTTGTGTCTGTCTTCCCTTTTTATGCTGCAGTGTCAAATAAGCTGGCCATAACACTGTTATCTATATTCTTAGAAAGAAAAGGTAATACCAAGTACCCTTATAGGTTCTTTGGTTTGCCCCGTTGGAAAAAGATTTAACTTTGCATTGCAGAACCCTACAACAGACAATGATGTTCCTTTTAAAAAATTATTAAAGTCAAAAAGCTAGAAATGCTGACCACTCCAAGAAGATAGATATATTAGATAGATAGATTCAACTTTATTGTTATTGCTCAGTACAAGTACACTGAAACAAAATACAGGTAGGTTTTAGTGCAAAACAAGGAATGTTGATATACTTGTAAGATAATATCATAATATAATGTGATAATTATATCTATTCACAGAGATAGGAATTATATCTATATACATAGGCTAGTGTGTATCATACATTACATATTTATATAAGAACACCCCCAACTAAATAAAGTAAAATTCAAATGCGTGTATGTGTATTGAATAGAGAGTCATTTGTTCATTTTTACAGCTCTTTGACACTGGATAAAACAGGATGCATTTTAACATGCACAAGGCAACATCCAATATCCTTTTTGTCTTATTCAGTAAGAGTGTACTCCATCTCTGCTCTACAGCAGCAGTGCTTTGTGACTGTATCTCCCTCATGCAGCTTCCCCCATGATGCTCAGGCATAAACTACTCTCCATAATGCTGATAGAGAATGTAATAAAGTTCTTGTGTACTTGGAACACAATCATAAAGTTGGTGATGCAAGGTTGAATCTATTTGTCACTAAAAATAGAATTTTTAAAAACTTTTTGTTCTCTATCACCACTTTTTTTCTATAAGATGCAGCCATAGAAAACATAGGCTGGTCATTTGCCCTTTTTTTCTATCTTGCTTTTGCAATATGTTACTTATATTACTCATAGAACATGCTTGTGTCACAAGCATATGTATCCCATTAAAAAAGATGGGACTTCTAATCCAACCTCGAGTCAGCACTTGAGAAACTGGAAAATGAGAACACCACACATGGAAAGTACACCACATCTCCAAACCACTATGTAGCCTGAGCAGCATTAGCATAATCATAATGAAAAATGATACATGCTGATTACTGATACTGTGCCACAATGCTGCAAATTGAGGCTTGGTGTATAATACGATGGTGATAGTGCAAGTAATTTTGTAATTTGATCTGATTAGCAAAATAATGCCACTAATGCCTCACAAAAATGACCATAGGTAAAACAACAATTATTATTTTTATGAAAATGCAGACTTTAAGGATTTTATTTCTATGAAATTAGTCTATACGGTGGTTCTTTTTCATACTCTGAAATACTTTCAGCATGCAGAGTTAGCAGGTTTCAGCAAAACGTCCAGGCCAGCTACATCTCAAAAAATGCACAAAACACTCAAAACTGGCCCTAGGTTTCTTCACTGACTGGTTAAAAAGACCACAAGTAATTGCTTTACTTATCTGACTTGAAAATGCATGAACATCTTTTCCTCTCATCCTTTAAAAAGCATGCACACACAAAAACACATCTTAACAATATACAGCCATTGATTCTTCCACCTTCTGAATTTCCACCTGCAAGCTTGTTCCAAAACTAGCCCAGTTTGGAAGTAAAAACCACAACACTGGCAACCATATCTACTGTACATGTAATTGTACATGCATGTAGACAGCATATAATATATAATCTAATAGTTTCAATAAATAAATAAAAACAAGTCGAAGAGGAGATTTTAGTCATTCTTCTAGAGCTTGTATATATTGGAATGAAGTCTTCTATCTCCCAGACCACAGTGCAAGACATAATAATACAGTAGTAATGTACACAAGATTACATAAAGTGTGAATGCACACAGTGTGACGAACTGCAGTACAATTAATATGCAGAACATTTTATGCAGAACAATAAACACACAGAATGATGAACACACAGGGCAGTAAATAAACAGGCAGACAACAGTGTTGTGTGGGAAGCTACTGCAAAACGGACTGTAAAATATCATGTAGTGTAGCAGCTATAACTGTAGCAATAATATGGGCAGCAAAAAGAGTTTCATAAATAAAAAGTATCTGTTTCAGTAAAGTGCAGCTGTGCAATGGTATTGAGTCATACTAGGTTAGGTGGTTGACTAGACTAGGTGAGCAATGGGAAGCAGCAGGGTGTTGAGCAAACTGACTGCCTCAGTGAAGAAACTTTTGTGGAGTCTGGTGGTGGTGCCAAAGATGCTCTAGGACTTTATGTCAAAGTGGTGGCAGGAGGGTGAAGAGTATCATCAGAGGGGTCATCTGCAAAGCTGGTGGCTTTTCAGATGCAGCAGTTATTGTATGAGGTGTTGATAGTGGGTAAGGAGACCTTGTGGGTAAAGAGAACTTTTCAGCTGTTTTCACAAATTGCTGTAGAGTTTTGTGGTCTTGTGGTGTAGTTGACATACTCCACAATGAGAGTTCAGGAAGCTCTCCCTCTGTTGAAGAATTCTTCTTGGTTAGGTAGATGGTGTTGAGAGTCCAGAACATGGTCCTCTTGTCCTGTGAACACTCAGAAACTTGGAGCATTTTACTCTCTCTAACTCTCACTCTCTCTAATTGTTCCTTTTATGTGCAGTAGTAGAAAATCTACTCAGGTCCTCCTGAAGTTAATAATCATCTACTGGGTCTTATCAACCTTAATAGATAGATTGATTTCTCTGCACCATTCTGTGAGCTGCTGCACCTCCTCTCTGTACTCTTGTTATTGTTGTTGATGAGGCTCACAACTGTAGTATCATCAGCAAACAGCTCTGGGATGTGATGGTGTTCAGTGTGGTGGTGCAGGAGGTGGTGTTCTTCCCTGAGGTGTTGCTGATCCAGTCAAAAAGTGCAGAGGTGTTCAAAACATTGCGATGGGATGATTGAGTTGAATGCTGAACTGAAGTCTGTTATGAGTCGCCCAGGGAGTTGGATCCAGGTGCGGCGCACCAACCCAACACAGGGCGGCACGAGAGTGGCAGGGGTACACATGAGCTGATTAAAGTCCCTTTAAAAGAAAATCCCCAAATAAAATATATAAATAAAGGTGAATGGTGGAATATATGAAATGGTCGGCAGTGGCTGGACTTGGACTCGCGATCTCTCGCACGCAGCCTATTTCGCATCCCCCTTCGCTATCTGAGCGTGAGAGGGGGGCTGACTGACAGAGCGGAGTTATAAACGAGTCAAGCCGAGCGGCTGCCGATGAAACCCGGGAAATCCCGGAAGTACCAGCGTGTTGTAGAGAGCAGTAATACGATCGGCAGACATGGGGCGCGGGCTCGCGGCCTCGCAAAGGGTAGCCTCACGGCGTCCCCCGCTTAACAATCTCGGGCAAACTAACCGGAAATAAATAACCGAAAGAAATGAAAGAAAAGAGGCTAAAATCAGGAACTAAAAGAACAAAAGAATAACTTAAACAAAACGTGAACACAGTTTGTGCTTAAAGAATGACCACTCGCTTGGGGCATGA
The DNA here is from genome assembly GCA_028566435.1 of Scorpiodoras heckelii. Classification (NCBI taxonomy): domain Eukaryota; kingdom Metazoa; phylum Chordata; class Actinopteri; order Siluriformes; family Doradidae; genus Scorpiodoras; species Scorpiodoras heckelii. The sequence continues at coordinate 15,407,291 of JAOVVH010000023.1, forward strand.
TGGTGATTGTGCTTATGTTTTCGGGGCTCCTCTGTCAATAAGTACCTCTGTCACATAGCGAGTGACGCCGGCCGCCCCGACCGACTGGCCAGAAGAGAGGCACGGAGATAGACAGAGGAGGGCCGTGCGCCATCTTGTCTGATGCGGAGAGGCCGCGGAAGTGATCAGGGACCCGAGACGCCTTCCCCTATGAGATGGAGGATAGGCAGAAGGAGAATGGCCAGACTGAGGCAGCCCCCGGCACCTGGGTACTAAATATGATATATAATATATGGGTACCAAGATCGGTCCATATTCAGGCCTAAGGAGCTGCCTCAGACCTCAGATCACATAAGTGCATGCCTGCCATCACCATACAGGGCGGCATGCACGAGAGTGGACCTCAGGAGGCTCATTCTCTTATTCAATTATTAAAATGGTGGTGAGAGGATAATCACACCCAAGGGCTAGGCCCATGTCCCTAACGAAAGACTCTAACCCTACTAGATTACCTCTCGCCACCAGGTGGCGATACAACCACAACTCTCCCTGACCAGGTGTGCAAGAGAGCACAAAAAACTAAGGGTGTGATGGTGAGCACTGGTCGAGCCCTGTCTTATATATCAGGCAGACCAGGTGCTTGCTGTCAACCCTAATGAGCCCCTGATTGCCCCTAAGCCTGATGGGAATAGTAGTCCCAGAGAGGCGCCATTACTGGCTCTCTGGGGACACCTTGGGGCAAGCGAGGGTATCGGCCATCTCCCTCTGGAGAAACAGAGGGAGAGGGCCCGCCTCCTGATGTCACCACGACGTACCAATCTGGTGACGCTCAGGGGCGAACAGCTGACTAGGTCGCCCCCCCTTTGGTCACAGAGGGAGTCGACCGCCCCCTAACAAAGATCTTTGGAATCACTTCTTAAGAAAGCCAATACGTCTGGAATAGTTTTTGGTTGAAGCTGCTGTTTGTTAGTTGCTGCTAAAGCTAAAGGAATGAAGTTGGTAGAGTCTGGCAATGCTGGTATATAATTTTTCTGCCTGCAGCATGCCACAGCCCTCTTCTTCAGTTCTACCATTAAGGAATACACAAGAAACTGAGAGTGGCTTTCTGTTGCAATGATCTGAGCCCTGAATAATGGTGAATTACTTAGGCTTTGTGCCATCTAAAGCATAGCACCTACATTTACCATTCAGTAACAAACTGGCAGCTTTCTTTAAAAAAAACTTTCTAGTTCCAAATTTTTAAAGTTAGTCCATTGATACGTTGGTATGTGACTGCAGACAACATTTTTAAATGTTGCAACAAGAACGTCAACTTTGTTGTTGTTTAACCAATGTACTGTTAAAATTCAGTAGAAATTTACAAGCTAAAGGCTATCTTGCTAAAACAAGCACACACCTCCTGCTGAAAAACAATGTGAAAAATATTACAGGTTTCTCTTGGTTTTTGGTGTATTTGTAAAACAAACCAAAAAAGGGATTGGCACTACAATGTAAAGAGTCCTGGTGATTTAACAGGTGACTAGACACATACGATTGTTTTTGCATTCTATACATTTAGTGATCTCTAATGGTGATCTTTGAGTAACAGGTTGGGATTTAAGGGTCATTGTTAGTGAATTCTTAGAAGTTCCCTGTATTTAATTTCAAACCCCATTTGAAGAAAAATTGGGAGTGTGCTGTAGATGAGCATGGTTGATGAATCATTACTGAATAAACCATTGGTTTTGGCAGTTGAAAGGTGATGGAACCAACAGGCTGTTTTGCATTTACAAACCCCATTTCCAGAAAAGTTGGGACACTTTCTAAAAATACAATAAAAACAAAAAAAAATGTAATTTGTTAATTTGCTTGAACATTTATTTAACTGTCAAAAGTACAAAGAAAACATTTCAGTGTTTTCACAGACAAACCTAATTGTATTTTGTAAATATAAAAAACAATGCAACACACTCAAAAAAAGAGGCAATATAGGGCTGAAAATGTTATACAAGTAAGACTGTTCTGGAAGGTTCCACAATGAACAGTTTAGCGGTAACAGGTGAGGTCATCAAGAGTATATGATTATAAAAGGAGCATCCACCATAGGTTTAGACTTTGTAAGCAAGGATGGGTTGTGGTTCACCACTTTGTGCCAAACTTCATGAGAGAATTGTCAGTCAGTTCAAATACAATGTTTCTCAGCACAAGATTGCAAAGAATTTAGGTCTTTCACCAGCTACAGTTTGTAATATCATGAAAAGATTCAGGGAGTCAGGAGAAATCTTGGTGCGTAATGGCCAAGGTCAGAAACTGCTGCTGACCATCGAGCCCTCAGGTGGTATTGTTTGAGAAACCATCATGCTACCATGATAGACGCAGCCACATGGGCTCGGGAGTACTTTAGAAAATCATTGTAACTTAACACAGTCTGCCTCTGCATCAAGAAATGCAACCTGAAATAGTATTATGCAAAGGGGAAGCTAGATATTAATTTTGCACAGAAACACCGGTGAGTTCTCTGGGCCCGAAGTCATCTGAGATGGACCGAAAGACAGCGAAAATGTGTTTTGTGGTCAGACAAGTCCATGTTTCAGCTTGTATTGGGGAAAAACGGATGTTGGATTTTATGTGCCAAAGATGAAAAAGACCATCTAGACTGTTACAAATGAAAAGTGCAAAAACAGTATGAGTGGGCATGGGGGTGTATCAGTGCCCACGGCATGGGTGATCTGCATATATGTAAAGTTACCACTGATACGGAGGCTTATATTGGTATTTTGGATATGCTGGCATCAAGACGACGTCTTTTCTCAGGAACTCCAAGTCTGTTTCAGCAGGACAATGCCAGGCTTCATAGACAAAAAGTGTGTGTGCTTTGACAGGCCTGCCGGCAATCCAGATCTGTCCTATTCTATTGAATGTATGGGGCATCATGAAGAGGAGAATCAGACAACAGTGACCACAGACTGTTGAGCAGCTCAAGTCTTGTACACA
>JAOVVH010000023.1:15430386-15448161 GCA_028566435.1 Scorpiodoras heckelii
AATCAGCATGCGCTTGCTTAGTGCTTGAGGGCATTGCCCGCCAAGCCCCCTCTAGTGCTGGCCCTGCAGTCTGATTACATAGAACATTTTGTTCTTCCTTACATATGGCAATACTGCACAAACATCACAGCAGTAAATCTGTAAAAGTGCATTCACTGTTCCTGTTGAAACTCAGCCAGTTACAGCCTTTTTTTAATTACGCCTTTGCATCCCTGCCCCAATAATGAACCCTCTTTCAGCGTCACTTAAAATTTTCCCTTCTGCTATTTTGCTCCTGTTCAGCATGCTACAGACCATGGTACAATACTGTATTATTTGCTTAATTGTATCATGCACTCCATCTGCATGGACACGTGCATCATTATGTTTCTCCACTTATTTATTTCTTTTTTTCCTTTAATCATTCACCTATTTGTGACTTTATATATCAACAATTTAGAGTACATAAGACTTATAATACTGCATATAAACTGATGCTTCTGTTACAAAATGTAATCATCAATATGTTTCTTCGAACTTTTTACTTATTAGTACAAAAAATTCACAATATAAAAATGCTGATTGATTAGAACACAAGATGTCAAAAAAGGTCTTTTGCTTTTATTTTGGATTTGAGAATTTTGCACATCCAAACTGTGGCATGGTGTACAGTTAACCTACATCATAGGGAGGAATCAACCATCCAAACACTCATGAACAAACAGCATCATTAGACAAAAGGGTTAATAGGAGGTCGAAAAACAGTATGTCAATATTCACAACCCACTAGTACAGACAGACTCAAGTTTGGTTTTATGAACGCTGTGTCTAGGGAAGGAAGAAGTCTGTTACCTTAGCATACATACAATCAAGCATACATACAATACACACCCCTTAGAGCACATGTTCTCAAACTGACAGGGAAAAAAATATCTTTCAGAATACATGGTTCACATACAGTCCATAATGGACAGGAGTGCACCAAGTGCCTCAGTAATCGTGCAAGTACCATAGAAGATATGACTAGGCCTTAAATACTGCAAAGCATTCGCTCAAAGGATAGGTAGAAAGATTATACGAGGAGCAGAAAGTCAAAGCTTTTGTGCAGCACAGTCTCAGGTCATATGGAGAGGAGAATTATAGGAATTATATGATAGGAACACACTTAAGAAACAGATGGTGATTATTATAACCTCAGTAGGGTGTGATATGGACTGCAGCCTTCATACACCTGTCATTAATCTCTAGCAACAAGTTCAACAGCTCCTACTCATGAGCACTTTCATAGAATTCAGTGCAGTGCAACAAGCTGCCTGCTGATAGCTGTGGATTTGAGCAAATGTCACTGACAGTTCAAATTATAACAGGATAAGCTCCAAGAACCTTGATCATAATTAAAACAGTTGATCAAAGTCAACAAAAACTGATGTGCCACAAAACTGTTATAGGTAAGTCAAAATAAAGTTAACATAACAAATATATGCAGATCATACAGTCGTTTACTTTGTGGCAGTTTGGAAATGTGTTGCTTGTGCTCATATCTGGAGTAGCTGATAGTACTCAATGCTTCAGATGAGATCAAGAACAAGCAAATTACTATTACTGATTTAACGTCAAGACTAACGACAGGGTGGACAGCAGTGTGTCCATATACGTGGTGGATTTCTTCATTAGAGATGATGCATTGTGCTGTTCACTGGAATGATGCACAGCTGTTTAGCGCCAATTTTAATTTTATGGTTAGTTCTACACAGACAAATTGCATGATTCTGTATCTGTCAGCTCTCTGATTAAGCACATAAATCCAGCATTTTCCAGTAGAGGGAGATGAAGAGCACAGAGGAAACTCTTTCTGGTCTCCAGAGGGCAGTGCTGCAGGACCAAAAACACAGTGGCCAGGCTTTCCAAAGACACCAGAGGAATCACCAGTCAGGGTTAAACTGGAACGAATTAATGAGCATTCATCAGAGCACCACAACATCACATATTCAATGCACTGAACCATACCTTTCCTCCCTGAAGTGGGACCATCAATACAACATCTTTTATACCTGTACAATTATTATTATTATTATTATTATTATTATTATTATTATTATCCAGTCTCTCCCCTGGAAACACTGTGTATGAAACCTGGATGGGATGCCAGTCTTTAATAAGGCACCATGCACACACACAATCACACACATTCACACTTAGATATGTGATAAAACCACAGAACCTATGTGGACGTGGGGCAAACATGCAAAACTCCACAACTCCGCTCACAAGTTGTGAGATGGCAATGATACATACTAAACTCTTGTGTATGTATTTACAGGTAAAAACTATTAAACACACACACACATGTACACACACACCTTGCCATACCTGAATCTTACTGAAACGTAAAGACCCTGTTGTACTGTTATGTAAATTTGAGAATATATCTTCAAAGGTACACTACATGCACCTTCCCAGTTTTTAAGGACAAACTAAAAGCACAAAAGATGCGTACCTGAAGGTAACCACCTAGCGCCAAGGAAAGGTACAGTTTAGAATAGCTTTTGTTTCGGGGTTAGATTACAAATTGTTAGTGGTGCTTTCTTACAAAGGTCACAAAAACCTTAAAACAGCCACACTACAAGTGTATATTTGGAAAACATGTATGAGAAGGCCTTTCTCACTTTCTCTGGCTTGACAACATATTTCAGATGTAAGTTATGAATCAGTGTGTAGCGTGTCACAGTAATGCAAATTCAGTACTGATGAATGACCCTCCTTGTCTCCTTTTAAAGGACTGTGTGGTGTATCTGAGAAAGGCTCAACTGCATTGTCTCAGAGAAGCGCATGCACATCTGTCACCCTCACATGCACAATAAAAGTCCATGCAGAAGGTGAAGCCAAGCTAGCAGGGCAGTAATCAGCGACCATCCACTAATTACTGGTTGCTAACACAACTGCGAATAAAATGCTCACAGTAAGATAAGGGCCAAGTCATTGTAATGCAACATCAAAGAATGGCACATTGATCAGGGCTAAGACTCACAGGCATGTTTGAAACAAAAGCCTAAACGAATGAGACATATAACAATGTCTGCGCTGTTGATACACAAGACAAAGTGCTCCACTCCTCTCTAAACATCATCACATTACAAACCAAGCAAATTGTGCAGTAACAGTACTTTTTTTCCCAGCAGAATTTTTCTTGCAACTATACAGGCATTTACATACTGTCAATTAGAGCAGAACAGGCAAGAGTCTGCAAATAAGAAGGTGGTAAAATGTGGATGTTTGATTATCTGCAGTGAAGATGAGATTAGAGACTGACTGAAGCGGATAATTGGTTCAGTCGGGCAATCATTGTGCCTGAGTAAGGATTTCTCCTCCAAGTGCAGTGAGCAGGAAGAGGGGGAGATCTGGAAACCAGCTGAAGATGAACTGGAATTTATGTGACAGAATGGGGGCAAGTGAGACGTTCCCTGCAGGATCCGTTTTCCATTGAGGTGGGAATGATCAATCTGGGATCTCTATATCTCTACATAACCCCATGTGTTAGACATATAGTATACTCAAGCCCTTTAAGATCTGGGGAAAGCAATGACTCACATTAACAATGATATCAATAAGAACACATTGATGTTATTGAGGATTAACTAGTCATGCATGTGCAGAGTATGTCCACAGTTGTACAATATGTGTAGAAAAGTATTTAGAAATGGTTTGTAGGTTTGTGGCAGGAGTAAGAATTTAATATGATATTGACTTATTCACTTCTCTCCACATGTGCTAGTTGTAAGTTTTTATTTCTATAAACACATCAATAGGCTACAGCACCACCTACAAATTTTGAGAAAATATGGTTACACAATGTCCTTGCAAGGCACAGCTATATTTATATACTATGCTTTTGTTGGATATGCTCAAGATGGATATAATCCTTGGGCAGAATTAGTTTCTTTAGCTAAGATATTATTCAAGAAAATCAACATTTAGACTTAATGAGTGTAGTTTGGGGAAAAAAGACTAGGAGCTCTTCAGTGTCTCCCTTGAATATCCTGTTGAGGGACCACTTTCTAAAAGTGCACCCAAAGAACCTAGAGGCTCCTTATGAAAATACTGGATTGTTTAAACAGAATAACTAGTTTGGGCCACGTGTGTTTAAAATTATGCGTTTCAGAAATGCTTTTTGGATGAAGACAGAATAAAGTGGAATATATTTAGAAGTAACGGCTCAGACAGAACACATGCTTATGAATGCAATCTTTGTTTGCTGGTTGTAACATATTTTTGTAAAATGCCATCTATTCTTGCCTGTTCTGTCCTCAAATATATGTTTGACATTAAAAAAAACAACCTACTTAAAAATTATATACAAAGTAAACTACATCTTTACCACAGGTTTCTTACAATTAGTTGGTAATGGATATTGGTTTCAGCTTCTGCATCTCATATATGTTTACAACTTGGCTATTTTGTTACTTAACTGAACATCCCTTATACTACAGAACAAAAGCATTACCAGTTCAAGTACAGTAAATCTCTATTTACAACAACCCATGTGGGCATTCATGGAGTCACAGGCTGTTTTGAGTGACAGTCAGGTTCTAGGGGAGGGGCTATATGGGACCTCCCCTGAGAGACAGAGAGCTCCACCCCCTCAATACCAACACCTCTGGCCGAGCAGTGCAGAGAGAAACCAACAGCAAGTTAGTTTGGCATTGCTCTACTGTGTGTGACAGGCCTAAGAGGGTGACTTATCGTTAACATTTCTGATTAAGATGTTGAAATAATCTAGATTTAAATACACATATAGATAGTGATATGTATATGTGTGCATATATATGTATGTGTGTATATTCACACAGACACCTCTATTATATACTAATATATACTGTAGGGTCCAAAACTCAGACTCCACTTCTAAAATTTTTGTATTTGCTCTAGTTATTAAATGCAAATACAAAAATCCACTTAGTTAAAATGTATTATTTGATTTGTTTTAATTTGGAAGTTCATTGTATTAAACTGAAATACAGCTGAATATCTAGTTTGCATGCCATTTGCTTCGTTTTTAAGATGTTATGCCATATATTTCAATTAAATGATAACACAGATACAATTAACACATTTCTTTACAGCTACACTTTCTACGGATTTAATTATCATGGCTTTCAGCATTATGCATCATCATAGCTACTGCTTTCAGTAAATTGTTCTTTATAATCTTGTTTGAGACATATAATCTGACAAATTGTATTGACTTATAATCCAACTAGCACAAATAAAATTAGTTTTTAGTAGTGGACTCTTTTAGACCCTACTGTATGTGGTACACGGCTGTTCTTATTTTCCAGTATGTTTTTACACCTCATGTTTTACCACTCTGTGTGCTGTAAAGTTAAACTTCATGACTTTGAATGCCTCGCTGACATAGCAACCACGGCTCACTCAAGAGTGTTCCCTCATGAGGCTCATTCTGAATTTCTAAATTGTATAGCTAAAATAAAAAAGTCAAACTTTTCCCTCTTTAGTTTGGTCTTCATTAGGCTTGCTGAATTAGAAATCAGAGAGCCAAGCCAGACCCAGACTCCTGGTGGAGCTACATGCTGCTTCCGTGTTTGTCGGCTGTGTTAGAGGAGGGGCTGCTGGGAAAGCTCTTGTCAGTGGGGGTGATGGCAGGACTGCCCACTCCGGATGAGCCCGAGCTGCTGGAGCGCTGCTGCTGGGAGGGCACGGGACGTATGGGCCTCATAGCTGGAGGTCGAAGCTGAGCACTGGGCAGCCTGGCACACAGCGCTGGTTTGAACGTGCTCATCATCATGGTCTCGGTAGCACTGGAGGAGGAGCCACTTCCTCGTCTCAGAGCCGCCTCCGGGTCACGGATGGCGATGGTGTGTGAGGGGCTGGCCGGCTCTGAGCTTACAGGGTTTTTCAGTGGCTCCAGGGTGTCCAGCACGACGTCTGGAGCTTGCTTGGCTGTGTTCTGACGTTCCAGCTCACGCAGCTCATGCAGAGCCGTGCTCATCGTCTTCTCTATGTCCTGCATGGTGCGCAAATACATAAAGACAACCATTCTCATAAAAACAGCATATAGTATCAAGTATGAACTTACCATCTTTTTCAATTGTGACATGGCCAGCACTATATTTAACATCAGATTTATCAAAGAACCAATCAGAATTACCCAACCACAGAAACTGAACTGACTTCTAACTGCTCAGTGAAACCATTTTGTCCTGAGTGTGAGCAAAACTGCTTCTAGTTAGAATGTTTACCAATTTATATACACTATTTCAGTGTAGTAGTTTGTGTGACAATGGTGAATACTCTCAAAAGTGAAATACACTATGTAGCCAAAGGTTTGTGGACATCTGACCATAATATTTATTTATGCTCTTTGAACATCCCATTAGACATTTAGTCCTCCTTTTTTGATATAACTAACTTCACTCTTCTGGGAAGGTTTTCCACAAGCTTTCGGAGCATGGCTCATGGGCAAGAGCATCGCTAAGGTTGGGCACTCATGCTGGGTGAGGAGGCCTGGTACATTTGAATTCTGCATTCTAGTTCATCGGGTATTGTCATGCTGGAGCAAAGACATTCATACACAATTATGTGCTTCCTATTTGTACGGGGAAGAACCACATATGACTGTGATGGTCAGGTGTCCACAAACATTTGGCCATATAGTGTACTTGAGAATTAGCAAAGTAGCTGAACTATGATTAATATAAACACTGTAAAACAAACTGCATGCTGTATTTTTTTATCTAATTATCATGCTCATTGTTTACTCAGACTCAAGTGTTTCCTGTTCATACAATAAAATCTCTCGATCCTACCAGCAAAAGTTCTGATATTCTGATATTGCCAAGCCTCACTGGCAAAACCAATGACCCTAAATGTTTAATAAGCCACTCAGTGAGAAGCAATACAAGGCAATTAACCGGGAATATAGCGAAGCACACAATTTCTTACATTGCCACTGAGATGCCTCTGTCAATCATTATGCAATCTGACATGCCCACTCACAGTTCTGACAGTCAGGTTTGTTTGCTTTTACTTAAATTAAAGCCTAGTTTGGAATATATATTTCTTGAATATATACTGTAATTGCTCAATGCTAATTATGCTTATTGACAGCTCTTTAGTATCATAAGGATTGTTTAAATATTTGAGGCATGTGTTGTCAGGGGCTTTAAGCTTCTTCCTAGCAAGACGTTCATCAATTTCTGGAATATTATCTGTACCTACAGAACAGATTTATATGAATGGTTTGAGCTTTGGCTTTGATGAGCGCAAGGTTTATAATTTTATCTCAGGGTCCCATATGTCACTGTTGTACTCTATATCTATGACATGTATACAGCGCCTCAGCCTGGCCTCGCATGCTATAAAACTCACTGCTCTGCTTCCCTCATTCAAATCAATGGGTCTGCCTTATGAGTCCACAAGCTGTATAAAAGCTGTAATGATAAGAGGTGTTAAACTTCACAAGCGCACATACAATGTCAGTCAAGATAATTGAGATAAGGCACACACAGGCACTCACTCAGACACTGACAAGGCAAACACTTTGCTATATACAATGCATTCAGAAAGTCTTCAGTGCCTTTCACTTTTTTCACATTTTGCTATGCTGAAGCCTTGTCAAGCACCTGCCCCATCAATCCGCACTCATTCATTCATTCATTCATTCATTCATTCTTTCACTTAACCGCTTATTCCTGTTTCCAGGGTCACGGGAGAGCTGGTGCCTAGCCGGCGGTATAGGGCACAAGGCAGGATCAACCCTAGACAGGGCGCCGATCTATCGTAGGGCACACACACACTCATACACGCACTCACACACTCGGGGCACTACAAAGACACCAAGTAACCTAATATGCATGTCTATGGACTGTGGGAGGAAACCGGAGTGACCAGAGTAAACCCACGCAGACATGGAGAGGACATGCAGACTCCACACAGACAGGACCCAGACCACTCCACCCAGGGATTGAACCCACAACAAGTGACAACAATAAGTGAAAACTGAATTTTAGAAATTTTTTCAAATTTATTAAAAAGGAAAAACTAAAATTTCACATGGACATAAGTATTTGGTCCCTTGGCTATGACACTTGAAATTTAGCTCTGGGGACCTCCCACTTCTCTTGATTATCTTTGAGATGTTTCTACACCTTGACTGGAGTCCACCTGTAGTAAATTCAGTCGATTGGAGATGATTTGGAAAGACACACCCCGTCTATATAAGGTCTCACAGCTGACAATGCATATCAGAGCAAAAACTGAGCCATGATGAGGAAAGAACTGCCTGTAGAGCTCAGAGACAGGATTGTGTGGAGGCACAGATCTGGAGAAGGTTACAAAAAAGAATCTGCTGTACTGAAAGTTACCAAGAGAACAGAGGCCTCCATAAATCTTACATGGAAGAAGTTTGGAACAATCAGGACTCTTCCTAGAGTTGACTGCCCCACCAAACCAAGTAATCGGGGGAGAAGGACCTTGGTAAGAAAGTTGACCAAAAGGTCACTCTGGCTGAGCCCCAAAGATCCCGTGTGCAGATGGGAGAAATTCCAGAAAGTCAACCATCACTGCAGAACTTCAGCAATCTGGGTTTTATGGCCAAAAAACACATGAAAGCCCACCTGGAGTTTGAAAAAAAAGCACCTAAAGGACTCTCAGACTGTGTGAAACAAGATTCTCTGGTCTGATGAAACCAAGATTGAACTTTTTGGAATCAATTCTAAGGGTCATGTCTGGGGGAAACCAGACACTGCTCATAACTTGAATAATACCATCCCTACAGTGAAGCATGGTGGTGGTAGTATTATGCTGTGGGGATGTTTTTCAGCGGCTGGGACAGGGAGACTGGTCAGGATTGAGGGAAAACTGAATGAAGTAAAGTACAGAGATATTCTTAATGAAAACCTGATCCAGAGCCCAGGACCTCAGACTGAGCTGAAGGTTCACCTTCCAACAAGACAGTGACCCTAAGCACACAGTCAAGAAAACAGAGGACTGGCTTAGGGACAACTCTGTGAATGTCACTGAGTGACCCAGCCAGAGCCCTGACTTGAACCCAATCGAACATCTCAGGAGAGATCTGAAAATGGCTGCCTACTGACAGTCCTCATCCAACCTGACAGGGCTTGAGAGGATCTGCAGAGAAGAATGGCAGAAAATCCCCAAATCCAGGTGTGCAAACCTTGTGGAATCAAGCCCAAGAAGACTGGAGGCTGTAATCTCTGCCAAAGGACTTCAACTAAGTACTGAGTAAAGCGTCTGAACACTCATGTCAATGCAATATTTTTGTTTTTCATTGTTAATAAATTAGCAAAAATGTCTAACATTCTTTTTTCACGTTGTCATTATGGGGTATTGAGGGCAGAATGATGGGGAAAAACTTGAATTTCCGAATGCATTGTATAAGCTATAAAAAAAAGAAACGTCACAGAACATAATCCTCACTGGTACAATAATTAATAATCATGGACAGAACTGATCATCTCTCCCCTCATCTACATGACAAACTATCAGTACATTCCTGATAATATTAAATACACAAAAATGGCATCCCTTTTAGGTTTAAACTCTGCCCTTTTGTAACCAATTGGTTTCCCATTAACTAAAGTGCAAACACACACTGAGTTGCTGAAAGATCATTAGCTGTGCCCTCTGCCTCGGTGCTAATATTTTAACTGATGCTGAACCAAAAGGACGAGTCCTTTGGCAGACTGTTCCTGGTCTGTCACTTCACTTCATAATCATAGACTCTTCATAATCATAGGTCTCATAGACTCTCTTATGGTAAATGATGCATATATATATATAAGCTAAGCTAAGCTAAGATAAGATAAGCTAACTACAGGCCAGAGGTAGAAGATTCCATCAACATCATGCCACAGCTTTTTTTAAACAAGTTTTATTACATTTCTGTTATTGAAGATTTTTTTGAGTTCTGCATTGAGTCAGTTATTTTCAAACGTTACAAAAAAAGTTTGTATGTCAGAACGAAAGCAACACATTACACAACAGACCACTTTTCAGACAAAATCTTAATGAAGGTTTTACATGCAAAAAAAAAAGAAGTAAATGTGACAGTGAAAGTCTCCAGTAGAGCTGTGGCAAATTCTCCAAGACATTTCCTCATAAAACTGCACACATTTTACCTGGGAACACTATTTAAGAAAAAGGTACACCACATATTGACTTCCTTTAGTTTATTACTGTTTACTGCACTTTATAGTGGTTTCTTTTATGTAGAAACATCTTCATTATTTTTGAAGGCATCTTTGCTTTACAGCAAGTCTTTGCATGTGCCTAAGACTTCTGCATCGTACTGTACAGTAATTAGCTGGTAAGTTTTACTGAGCGTTTTGGAGAATCTGCCACAGCTCTTCTGGAGACTTTGACTGTCACATTTACTTCTTTTTTTGTATGCAAAACCAACCCAGCATTATGTTTTTTGTCTGAAAAGTTATCTGTTATGTAATGTGTTGCTTTTGTTACTGACATGCAAACATTTTTTGTAACATTTAATTTTTTGATGGAAAAGTAACGTTTGGAAATATAAAATGTTTTTGTACTGACTCAATAATGCAGAACTCAAAACAACAGAGTTCATAAGACACACTTTTAACATTTTTTTTTTTTTACAGTTTCTGCACAGTACTGTGTACATAGAGTAAAATTTAATATTTTAATCAACATATCAAGCAAAATCTCAGAAAGTTCCTGACCTCAGCTAAGGCCTCAGCCTCTAGGCTCTTATGGTCTCCCAAGCTGCTGTGGCGTGTGCCAGTGCTCGGTCTCAGTGCATGGCCCTCTCCATACACCTTTCTCTCAGGGTAGTTTATAGTGCCAGCGCTGCCAAACGTGCCCAGGCGTCTCTTATCAGGACTCTCCATGCGGCTCCTGCTGCTCAGCATGGCTTTGTGAGGGCTGCTGGGACATGCAGCCGCGCGAGGAGGTGTGTCAGAACTGCGTGGAGGACTGTGGCTGTCTGTAGCACTGCGCCGCCGTGGGATAGCCGCACCATCCGAACGCAAACGTACCCTCAAAACAACACATGCACAATCACACTCTGACAAAACACACACTTACTCCACTGCTTCTAATCCGTACATGACCCTCAAATAGAGATGCACTGAGTGAATTTTATTGGCCGATTCTGATTTTTGATTTTTTCCTGAAGTCTGACCTGCCAATTCTGATTTTAGCTGATTTTCTTTCTTTCTAAGACCTATAATTGACAGCATACACAAACATTTTTGTAACTGTTCTTTAATTGAAAATTCTCACAAAAATGGCTTATGACAGGTTCTGCACTCTTGCTAGCTTTAGCCTCTTTGCCTTTGGTAGCTTCTTCAAATTTGGCATATTCAGTGGGGTGATGGTGTTTTAAGTGTCATCAAATTGTCAAATTTTGTTTTCAGAGTTGTTCCTCTAAGGCTTACTTTGGCCATGCAGGTATTGCAAATTGTGAGCTGTTAAGAGCTTCAGCACAGAATCAATTATATTAGTTATAATTCTGCTCATTGGCTGATCCATCAGTGCATCTTAAATGTCAAATATTTTTAAGATTAGCACAGTGAATCAAGGGTTATTAATACTCTTCAAGCTCCAGGGTTCATGGTTCGATACTATGTCTGGGTTGCTGTCAAAACATTCAGTTAATTTTTTTTCCTTAATTTACCACACATTAACATGCACGAAACACTCACATTTACTGCAGCCACCAGTAAAAAAATATTTCTGTAAAATAATAATAGAGTAAACTATGCTAATATCCTGTTTTCAGTATCAATTGTAACAGCAATATGAGCAACATTGCAGGAAGTTAACAAGGCTATGTGTTATTGTGTCTCACCTGCCCATCACCGCACTGAAGTTATACTCTGGTGTCTCACATGGGGAATGGAGGTCATTTTTAGATGAGGCCTTGTCGTCCAGCAGAGGCCCACTGCTTGCCTCACTGTCCGCCTTCTGGCTTAGATTATCAGAGAAGGCGTCGTCCCTGAGACACGAGGGAAAAGGCAGAGTAATAGGTTTAAGATGGCTGAGAGCTCATACTGAGAGGAAGTCTTTCAAAGTTTTGTTGTGATTTAGTAAAAGACACATTGTATGTAAAAACTAGTGCTGTCAAATTAACGCGTTAACGAATGCGTTAATGCATTAAAGATTTAATCGCGATTAAAAAAATTAACGGCACTAAAAAAATTTACTAAATTAAAAATTAGTTAAATTACCCAAATCAGCATCATCGTCAGTAAACACGCAATTGACTGTTACGTTACTCGTTTTAGGCTGCATTGAAATCACAAGTGTCCTTAATCTGTATACTTGGTCCCTACACACGGCACAGGGTACAGAATCCCAAGAGCACTTCATAGGGAACTCGGTCCCTAAAACGACTCTATTTGAAACGCCCTGCAACATCATCAACAGCGGAGAGCTGATTGGTTGTGTTTTACAAGACAGCATTTGGCTGTATTTAACATGATAAACAACACTGTTCAGACTCATTTTATATGCTGTAGGCACTTTTGAAATAAATGTGATGAAGCGTCTATGAACTGTGGGTGATGTATTTCAACTTTGTAATGTATGTTTCTGTTGCGACGTGCAGCGTTACTCTAATTGGCGAATTGGTGCCTTTAATTAAACTCCAACTGAAATCAGTATATCAGATGAACAAAGACAAAAACAATTTTTTTATTTAAAAAAATTAAAAAACGTCAATTATCTTTAATATTTCACTATTGTCAAATAAAGTCAAGTGAATAATGAGGCAACATTCAACAGTCATTTCTCTTAAAATAGACCAGTGATAAATGGCATCAACATTTCCAATGGTCCTACGATGCCGACCTGCATGTACAACACAAATCAAAATGTGCGTTAAAATCACGATTAGCGTGTGATTTTAAAAAAATTATCGCGCAATTAACATTCTTTTCATGTGACAGCACTAGTAAAAACAATTTCAGAGTTCAGACCTTCATAGTCTTTCTATGCTCAAAGTCTTCAAAGTGCTTTTGAAGAGATGTAGTCTCTAAACTGACACTATCAGCACTGAACAAGGCCACAAAAAGTAACTCATTTTTATTACTTACCAAAACATCAGTACTTTATATTAGCATGTCAGAGCACTGAACTGTATTCATTCCAATATGTTTCTCAAGGGCCTATCATAATTCTTTATCTGCCAAACAAATAACAAGGCCAAGTGGGTACACTGATCAGCACTAGCCTTTAACTGCCACTCATTGCCAGCAGAAATGGAAAGGGATTCAAAAGTGTTTTTAGTGAAACTGCAGGCACGACTGCCTGCCCTCCTGAGACAGAGACCTTCTAACCCACAGTACAAATGATTAGACAGATGCTTTTATTAGTGCTTTACTTTGAGGAACAAAGTTTTACAGAAACTTTGAAAAATGATGTAACTATTACACAACTTTTCACCGATCAGCCACAACATTAAAACCACTGACAGGTGAACTGAATCACACTGATTATCTCATTACTGCACCTGTCTAAGAGATCTATTATGCAGTAACTGAACAGTAAATTCTCAAAGTTGATGTGTGGCAAACATAAGGATTTGAGTCATTTTGACAAAGGCCAAGTTGTAATGGCTAGATGACTGGGTCAGAGCATCTACAGAAGAGCTACTGTAGCACAGATTGCTGAAAAATTTAATGCATGTTACGTGTATCACTGCTTGCTGCGTATGGGGCTGTGTAGCTGCAGACTGGTCAGAACTGGAACATGAAGCAATGGAAAAAGGTGTCCTTGTCTGATGAATCACGGTTTCTTTTACATCATGTGGATGGCTGTATGTGTGTATGCCGCTTACCTGGGGAAAAGATGGCACCAGGATGCGCTATGGGAAGAAGGCAAGGCGATGAGAGGCTGTGTGATGCTCTGGGCAAAGTTCTGCTTGGAAACCTTGAGTCTTGGCATTCATGTGGATGTTATTTTGACATGTAACACCTACCTAAATATTGTTGCAGATCAAATACACCCCTTTATGGCACAGGTATTCCCTAATGGCAGTGACATCTTTCAGCGGGAAGATGTGCCCTGCCACACTACAAAAATTGTTCAGGAATGGTTTGAGGAACATGACAAAGGGTTCGAGGTGTTAACTTGGCAGCCAATTCCCTACATCACAATCCAACTGAGCATCAGTGGGATGTGCTGGACAAACAAGACAGATCCAAGGAGGCCCCAGCTCGTAAATTAGAGGATTTAAAGGATCTGCTGCTAATGTCTTGGTGCCAGATTCCACAGCACACCTTCAGAGTTCATGTGGAGTCTATGACTCGATGGGTCAGAACTGTTTTGGTGATACAAGGGGGACCTATGCAATATCAGGCAGCTGCTTTTAATGTTATGACTGATCGGTGTATACATATGCATATATGGACAAAGTCACAGAAAAGTGATATAGCTGTTCCATTTAAAACAAGATCATGTAGGAGTCTTCCTATCATGTTAAACCTGATACGTTATGTCAACATTTAATTAATACCAGTCTTTCAAATGAATATTTCAATTTTACTGCGATTCTCTGTTGTATTATTTGTGAGATCACAGCCAAAACTATGGCTGTCCACACTAATATGTTTTAGTTTTAAATCATATCACTTTTGCACCCAAACCCCTAGTGGAACAATGTGACAGTTAAATACAAAACAGGGGTGAATCCAGTACTTAAATCAACAGCTCCTCTATATTTTGTACCAAAAAGACTCCCACAATCCCACCTACTTGTTTTCTACTGGCTTACAATTCTCAGACTTTTGAATTGACAGGCCATTGTTACTGAGATGAAGTTGGTGTGAAGAGAAAGTAACCACCAGAAGCAAATACACATCTTTCATGTCCTGTGTTGGACGATCTTGCTCACAGTCTGACCACTGCTTTAACTGAAAAACTGGGAAGCACTTGAAGTAAGCATAAGATTTAATTACTAGATTTATCTCCATGGTGCACAAGGTCTATTCAGCACTATGCATAAATCTGTCCTGACTGTTTTGGCTTGATGCACAAAAATAAGTGCAGAGGTGTACTCACACATCCTGCACTACGATGTACTGGTGAGGGATGAGACCGTCCACTCCATTGTGTCTGCCTTCCCACCAGTCCTCTGACGCTCTATGGTAAAGCAGTAAGGATGCTCCTTTCTTAAAGGAGAGCTCTCGCGGTGTGCGTCCTGCGTAGTCAAATTTAGCAATTGCTTCTATCTGCTCCACCTCTGAAGGATATAGACAGACAGACAGACAGACAGACAGACAGACAGACAGATAGATAGATAGATAGATAGATAGATAGATAGATATATAGATAAAAGAATTAAGTTAAAAAAAGCAGATGAGAAGGTAAATATAAGATGTAAACTCAAAAGTAATTATCAATAGTTTTGATCATCAAAAAGTAATGATCAACAGTCAAATTTTGGGGGAAGAAGCTCAGCCACACACACTCACATACCCACACAAACAAGAAAGACCAAAACAACAAAAGATTACAATACCAAAAAAGCCCCTATATATGAACTCCATACAACTGGGAATGTGATTTCATTTCCTGCTTAAAATTGACCCTCGGCTCTGTCAATTTCACCAAGGTGCTTAAAATGCAAAGTGGAAAACAGGCCTTATCCAAACCCTAGCAAATTGCCACCTCACTCTGTCTGCATGTCATTATTCTAAACAGCCAGCAGGCTTCCCTTCTGCCTTCTCAGCTCTATGTCTCTGTCAGACACGGATGGAGAGCTGGGTCAGGAGCGGGTAAATAAATGCATAAAATAAACAGCTTCCCAGTAGGGAATATCCCCTTCAACCAGCAAAGCCAATCAGTTCCATTAAGAGCTTCAGCCAGGGGTGAAATTACCTACAGACAGAGCATGGAGGGATAGAGGTGTGGCGAGCTCTGCTGCTTTATCCCCTGGGCATTTGAGCAGAAGCTAATACTCTAACAGTAATCTCTATCAAGTGTGCAGGAAATCTGGGCTATTAACAAGGGTAAAAAGGCAGAGAGGGTTTTTTATATTTGTGTTTGTTGACTTTTCACATTCATACTATACTGCATACAGAGTTCAAAGTGCAGTTTCAGCACATTTTGGCAGAGCACAGAGAGAGAGAGAAAGAGCGAGAGAGAGAGAGACAGACAACAACCCTATTGGTAAGCCAAAGTCACTGAATGAGAAGTGAATTAGGAGGCTGGGCTGTGGACAGAGCTTTGCTCCCTGTGCTGACTCTAAATTAGTGGATTAAATCCACAAAAAGATACAGATTAGAATATTTATCATCTGATTTGGGCATTTATAGAAGTGAAGATACTGACAGGAAATGGAGCTCGAAGTTGAAGATACACCACAACTAGCGATGAGTCTTGGGATACTGATACTGGTGATCCATGTCGTGTTCTCATTTACTTGCACTCATAAAAATGTCTGACATCTGATACCATGTGATTCTACATGATGTAAAAACCTACTACATATTGCTGTGCTAATGAATAGATGGCACAAAAGGACAGCGATCAGGACGTGCTTCATGATTAATGAGTAATGCGAGGTAAGAAAGAACTGTGAAAACCATGCTCTGTGAACATATCAAGTAAAGTTGTAAACTATCTGTTCTTGAAAACAAAGTTTCTTTATTGCAATAAAAAAAAAACAGTGAAGAGTACGTCTCTCAGACATCATTTAAAAATCAACACACGAATATTATAAAGAATGAGCCTAGTAGCCTAAGTGCATGAACACGTGTACTTTTCATGGCCACTGCAGAATGAAAAGCAAACAAATGAATACAGAGCTAAATATAATGATTGGTGACATTCCTGATAAAGTAATTACAGACACTAATCTTGATTAAATACTAAATAATTATCAGTACTAAAACTAATTTAAAAATGATTAAATTCGTCATTATTTGTATCAATGTGTACCAAAAAATCTACTTATGCTTGTACTCTGCCTGAAAAATTGGCATTGCTGCATCCATACCAAGAATTGTTTTCTCACCCTAGACAGCCGAGGGAGAGGAAGAAAACAGGAGCAGAGAGATATGAGGCAGAGAAATGAGAAGCAGATTAGAAGAGAGGAAAGAGAACCTGCAGTGAAAAATGCTGGCAAAGGAATGTCCTTCTCTCCTCACTGCTCATTGATTAAAACTGCTGGAAAAATCATTGAGCAAGAATCTTGCCAACAGATTAGCATTTGTAAGGAGGAATGTGTCAGGCAGACATAGAGATAGAGGAAGGTTGAAAGCATGAGTGAGATCAAGCCCAGTTCATCTATTTAAGGTCTGGCTTGATATCCACTCACTGCCTACCAGCCAATGAGATGCCTTGCTTGCTCTCTGCTGATGGAAGAGCAATCTTAATGGCTGAGAGGCGACTCAGTAAACCACCACATGCACTAACAATAACAGCAACACAAAAACAACAGGAAGGCAAAAGATGATCTGCAGGTACATTATGTATTCCTTTCATGGAGAAATTATTTACATGCATATCCAGAATCTTTCATAGCTCCTCTTTTTTTAATTACAATTACATGATATAAGCCTATGAAATTTGATTGTGTCTAAATATTGCTGATATTTAAAAGCAAATCATCCATCCATCCATCCATCCATCCATCCATCCATCCATCCATCCTTTATCTTCCGCTTTATCCTGATAGTCAGGGTCACAGGGGAGCTTCAGCCAATCCCAGTGTCATTGGGCGAAGGCGGGATACACCATGGACAGGTCGCCAGTCCATCACATGGCCAACACACACTCACGCAC
>JAOVVH010000023.1:15448348-15459757 GCA_028566435.1 Scorpiodoras heckelii
TCAAGTGAATAATGAGGCAACATTCAACAGTCGTTTCTCTTAAAACAGACCAGTGATAAACGGCATCAACATTTTCAATGGCCCTACGATGCCGACCTGCACATATAACACAAATCAAAATGTGCGTTAAAACCAAGATTAACTCGCGATAAAAAAATTAAACGCATGACAGCACGAGTAAAAACACTGAGGTCTAAAACATGTAATGTGGCCGTAAAAAGACATTGGGTGAACGTGACCAGCGTCGGCTGGCAAGAGTCGTTTCACGTGATAGGCGTGCAACACTGCCTCAAGTGACATTGGAATTCAATGCTAGGGTCTCAACAAACATCAGCGTGAGGACTGTGCAACATTCCCTCCAGGAAATAATATAATACTTGGGAGGGGGACCTACTGAGTATTATATAATATATACTGAACAAAAATATAAGCGCAACACTTTTGTTTTTGCTCCCATTGTTCATGAGCTGAACTCAAAAATCTTAGACTTTTTCTATGTACACAAAAGGCCTTTTTCTCTCAAATATTGTTCACAAATTTGTCTAAATCTGTGTTAGTGAGCACTTGTCCTTTGCCGAGGTAAACCATCCACCTCACAGGTGTGGCAAATCAAGATGCTGATTAGACAGCATGATTATTGCACAGGTGTGCCTTAGGCTGGCCACAGTAAAAGGCCAATGTAAAAAATGTGCAGTTTTATCACACAGCACAATGTCACAGATGTTGCAAGTTTTGAGGGAGCGTACAATTGGCATGGTGACTGCAGGAATGTCCACCAGAGCTGTTGCCTATGAACTGAATGTTCATTTCTCTACCATAAGCCATCTCCAAAGGTGTTTCAGAGAATTTGACAGTACATCCAACCCGCCTCACAACAGCAGACCACGTGTAACCACACCAGCCCAGGTGAATCCTCCACATCCAGCATCTCCATCTCCAAGATCATCTGAGACCAGCCACCCGGACAGCTGCTGCAATAATCAGTTTGCGGTCTGGTTTTCTGACCCCCAGTAAAAGTAAACTGCACATTTTATAGTGGCCTTTTATTGCGGCCAGCCTAAGGCACACCTGTGCATTAATCATGCTGTCAGCTCATGAAAAATGGGAGCAAAAACAAAAGTGTTGCATTTATATTTTGTTCAGTATACATATATACTGATATGTAATGTATTTAATTTTTTTAAATCTCATTTTCACCTTTTGCTATTAATTTTTTTAATTTCATGTAGAAAGTTAGTATTGTGTGATTGGTGTTAAAAAAAAAAGGTGTATGTTGGCTGTAAAGCGTCCTTGGGTTTGAGAAAGGCGCTATATAAATTGAACTTCATTCATTCATTCATTCAGTAAAGATTGAGAACAACAATTGGTCTAGAGACCTAATGAAGTTTTAAATTAATTTACAGTAATGCTCTCATGTGATTTGGAGGCAACTTAAATCTTATGTTTTAATAAAATATAAAAAGCCTTGAATTTATTGTGGACACCCTGCATGAAAATGAATGCGATATGTTTTTAGTGGTTGTTTAAATAACTACATTTTCTTTGTACACACCAAAATGAAGACTCAGTACAGGCTTTACCTGTCTGATTAGATTGAAGGATGAATGAACAAATGGGAAGATAAATAAATAAAAAGTGTCTGCCGTACCGTCATCACTGGTGTGTGGCTCTGTTCCGTTATCTGCTTCATCAATGGTGCCTGGTTCACTGTGTGGGCTATCACTACAAACACACACACACACACACACACACACACACACACACACACACACACACACACACACACACACAGAGCTGTCAATATAAAGAAAACAAAAATTGATTCCACTTTCAAAACATCTATACACTGAAGGCCAAAAATACCCATTTCCAGGTTCCACTTTTAACAGTTTTAATTTTCATACTGTTTGCTGCACATGATTGCGTCACTACTATGTGGATACACAAGCAGAGACTACAGACTTCAGACAAATTAGATTTGGTTACTTTGCATTGCAGACATCAGTCTAAAGATCAGATTAAAAAAAACAATTAAATTTGCCCTGCTGTCTGACTAACCTTGGCATTCACTGAACACTTCTTCACTAATGCTATGAAAAGAGCTCAGGTTTCAACTCTACTGCCATTAGGGTTTCCATAACACTACCTAATAAAATCCCCATTTCATCTGGAACATAAAATTCAGTCAATCTGCTACCACTGAATGTGTACCTGCACAAATGAAACCCAGATAGAAGTGCTCAGATAGCTTTTCTATTATGGTTGAACAAAGCTACGAAAGTCACTGATGCACTTGCTCCCACTCGTATCCATCCATCAAGCACAAATTATCCTCATGTCCAGTGACAACACTATAAAGCATATTATAGATAAAAACCCAGTATTTCTGTACTGTTTATTATGTGTCTGGCTAGCGGCTCTTGATACGTTTAACTACAAGATGACTCCATATTGTGCTAGCAGAGGTGTTATATGACAGCTTTTTGAGTTAGAGTTTGTTCTGTTTTAGTTTATAAAGGACATCAAGGTGCATCACATTATGTTTAGACATACATACCAAATGAAAACCTTTAACTATGAATCTAAACGAAGATCTCAGACACATAATCTGTTTGTCGCAGGCACCCAGGCTACTGATCTGTCCAACCCAGATACAGTGGTTACTGTACAAAATTTCAGCAATATCGTGCAAATTTATCACAATATATTTATTAATCTAAGACACAGTCCACAACCATGCTGAATCACATCCAGTTCATACCAGTACTCCTCTCCTCCAGTCATGCACTTCTCATATACAGGGCCCTCAAGTTCCCGGTGGCTTGGGAAGATGACCTCACTGTGGATGATGATGGTCTTGATGACTTCGTTCACGTGGGCCTGACAGGCCACAGGGTCCTGGCCATCTGGGATGGGCATGAGAGTGGGGCCGAAGCAGATGGCCAGGTTGTAGGGATCCATCATATTCTCATCGCTGTACTGCGACAGACTGGTGATGGTGGGGTAAGAGAACAGGCACATGCAGAGAAATAAGTCTATAAATAAGTTTCTGGTCATACAGGGCATTTTGAAAGATCTAGTAGTAGCAAGGTATAACCTTGGTAAACATTTTGAAGCATCAGATGAATTAAATGTTGTGAAATTATACAGCATTTTAGGCAGACACAACAAAATAAATTGTTCCCTGGGTTGACTGATAACCACCATAGACATTCTATCATTTCAAATAAAATGATATTTTTCTCATTCTCAACACAGTCAGCCAGTGACAATTGCCATATCTTAGAAAAATACTGCCATTCAGCTGACATTTCTCTTTATTTAAAGGAATGCAAAGAAATGAAGTGAAGGCATTTAAAGGGATACACTTACTTTCCACAATGAATTCACTATCTACTGTACCTGCATATGTCCCATTACCCTTTACAATAATGTCTACGCACTTTTCTAAATATCAGAAAGCCCATGTAAGGCAAATATAAGAGCAGGTGTGAAGTCAGTTAAGAAATGTTTAAAGTGAAACAAAATGTTTGTATGCTTTCCTGAATTCACTGGTCAAAGTATTAGTAATCAAGTTCTGTACAAGATATGACTAGAGTTTCATAAGGAAGAGTTACATATTACCAGCGTAGTCAACACTGCTCAACGTAATCATAGAAGTGTTTCAGTTTCTGTCACAGGAACACCACAAAACCAGATGAATTTCACAAATAACTACAACAGAAAACTACATACACAGCCTTGGTAATATGTTCCATGTCATTCTCATTTTAAGGCATCTCCTATTGTTAGAGTGCAATTCTTATGAACTGAAACATTTAATGGCAGAATTCCTTAGACCTCCATTTTAAGTGAGTTTTGAGTAAGCATGCTTTTTCATTTGTTTGGACAATCATGAAATTCATTGTACATGCGCTACAGACGCAACAGACAGACACTAGGTTTCAAAACACTACAGTTGCCTTTAAACCTCTGGCCCTGTCTTCTGTATTTCATCCATTATTCCTTCCGACGTGCACAGACATTTATGATTAAAAGCAGAATCTGTCCTTTTAACATTGCCTGTCATGCTCTTATTACATCAGCTGTGCTACTACACTTCCTCTGACAGACAAGTTAATAGCACACACTTAGTCCCAATTTCCAGGAGAAATTTTTTTTTGTTTAGATTCACTGCACCACTATGCAGAAATCACAAGCTCACACGTTAGGATTACAGGGACATGAATAGGTGCAAGTCATGAGTCTAAGAACCACAGTGACCACAGAGGCCATCCATCTTTCTGTTCTCAGCAATTCAAGGCGTAAACCACCAATTGGTTTCATTCAGCTCAATTCCACAGTGACATTATACTGCATCCAGACACCATTGTAACTAAAGCCTACTGAAAATGAAGACTTAAGTGTATGAGGGCCGAAAATGCTGTAGGCCCAGCACAGTAAAAACGCACATAAATAAAGAAGCTGTCCAGATAAATCTTCAGGATGTGAAAAAGATTGTTTTATTCTGTAGTGGAAAGGGTGCAGAAGAAGCATTAATGATAGTATAATAAAACAAGACAGGTACAGCAAAGAGCAATGGCTTTTCACTGGCATAAATAAATTTAAAAGTACTGCAGACAGCCAGACGCGGCAATGAATAGGACATAAACAGTAGGGGCTGTTCAATAACTCTAAATATAATGAATGCCTGTGTGTTTGACTGCAGTTATTCACACACCTGCTGAGATTCTAAGCAGCTGAGTCCTATACAGAGTACACTACAAACACAGAAACGTGCGAAACTCATCACACACACTCTCTCTCTTATTGAAATTATACAGTCATGTCAAGCAGCTGAAAACCTCATACTCACTGATTGAGGAATGCAAACAGGTATCTCATGACGATGATGATGGTACGTGGAAGAGTGACTATGATCTGCTGAAGGTGATGGACTCTTTCAGCAGATGACTCGAGCTCTGAAACAAACACACAAGTAATAAGTAATAATAATTACACAGTTACTCTAAGTCACAAGGATTTACTTGGTGTACTCCATTTTTTTCATCATTCAGTTACATTAGAGCGACACTGAACACCGAGTACAAGCAGGCATGTAACACACAGGAAAACTCACTAATGGTGGAGATGAAGTCCAGGAAGCGCTCCTTAGGGAAGAGTGGGTTCTCCAGGCCTCGGAAGTACAACTTCAGAACCCCTGCCACTGAGTTGATGTCATGATCACTCTGATCGTCGATAAGTGGGTCTTCACCTAAAGGAGAAATAGTCAGTGTGTTCATAATTCATGAGGGTATACTAGTGCAGAAGTTGCTCAACAGCACTTTCCTGTTGTTTATCCATTTATGTTGTGCAAACATGAACGGGCAGAGTGCTCTGAATAAATAAATGCGTAATACACAACAAGGGCTATGTGTCTAAATTATTGTATGTGGTTAAGGAGAAAAACAGAGCCATGACTGAAAAGCTATTGAGCTGGACAATAACAAGGATATTTGTTAATAAGAAAATTAACACAGTTTATTAATGTCATCTTTGCATGGGTGTAATGATACACACAATTCAAATTCAATATAATATGATATATTTTCAATGCAGTAAACACAATCATTGCTACTGCCCATAGACTTTAATGGTTTTCTCAGA
Source organism: Scorpiodoras heckelii (assembly GCA_028566435.1). Taxonomy (NCBI): domain Eukaryota; kingdom Metazoa; phylum Chordata; class Actinopteri; order Siluriformes; family Doradidae; genus Scorpiodoras; species Scorpiodoras heckelii. The sequence goes on from JAOVVH010000023.1 coordinate 15,453,995, forward strand.
CTATTACATTAATATGCAAGTGGACTTCCGCAGTACTAAGCTCTCACCACCAACCCAAGTAAACAGCCAGGAAACGGACACCAAGATTGTTAAAACTTATAAGGAACTGGGTGTTCACTTGAACAATAAACTGGACTTACTGACAACACAAATGCACTGTAAAAGAAAGGCCTGAGCAGACTCGATCTGCTGAGGAGGCAAAGGTGACAGGCCTAGGATGCAGGCTGTCAGGGGGCACCGCAAGAGAAAGTTTTTTTTATTTTTTTTACTTTTTTATCTTTATTGACTGGGCAAACTCTCATGGCAACATGAAGATGGTATCATTCCTCTTCTCTAATGCAACATAATATGTCACTAAAATTATTTTATAAATCCAGGTTACTTTAACAAGATTATAAAAAGACAGCCTTTTAATTACAATGATAAACATATTGCGCTAGTATGTCAGTAACAAGCTGACATGAAGGAATTAACACTGCTGCTACTCAAAATGTTTTATCTGAACTAATACTGTGCACACTGCACACTGAAAGTGGGGGATCATAGCGACAGTTTGACGCACAGTTGCGTCGCACTCAGCCCAAGTTCAGGATGTAACACTGACTGACTGACGGCAAATGCTAGATTGGATCTGCCGGTGGAAGGTTTCGATTATTATTAGCTCAAATTATTTCATAATGAAAAGGTCCAAGCCTTCAGGTGCACCAGGACAAAAACAGAGAAAAGAAGAGGAGAAAAAGACAGCCCAATATATAGGTAGTATATCCTCATATGTCAACATGTGCAGATGTTTCATTTGTAGTAGCCAGCTAGCCAAGTAGCATGATAGTCTTCTTTCTGCTTTTTGCACACTTTGCTTGTACAAGGCTCATAATTTTACAATGAACCAAGTAGTTACAGAATAAGGTCTAATAACAATTAGGCCTGAACATACAACCTTTTCTAAACATGTTGAAGCAAAAATATTTGCTGTCACTGGGACTGTCTGACTGTTAAAAACTGCAGCAACTGCTGAAAAGATGCAAAAATGGTTGCTTTTCCTAAGAACGACAGAAGATTATGGATCAAGGCCATTAAACATCAATGATAACTAAACTACCGGTTAAATAATGCTGGTTATTATTAATTAATGGGAGCAGCAAATGTCTGTATTCTGTTAAACAGGTTGCATTGCTTGAGGTTCAGGGCCTCTGTATGAGCTACGATATAAGTGGATCCGTCAATGCATTTCAATTCATTCATTCATTCATTTTCTTAACCGCTTATTCCTGTTTCCAGGGTCACGGGAGAGCCGGTGCCTAGCCGGTGGCATAGGATGCAAGGCAGGATCAACCCTAGACATGGCACCAATCCATCGTAGGGCACACACACATTCATACACACACTCACACACTAGGGGCACTTTAGAGACACCAATATGCATGTCTTTGGACTGTGGGAGGAAACCAGAGTACCCAGAGGAAACCCACGCAGACACGGGGAGGACATGCAGACTGCACACAGAAAGGACCCAGACCACTCCACCCGGGGACTAAACCCGGGACCTTCTTGCTGTGAGGCGACGGCACTACCCACTGCGCCACCATGCCGCCCCAATTCAATTCAATTTAGTTTTAATACTAAACAATGGACATTGTCCCAAAGCAGCTTTATAAAGACATAAAATCCAGACATAATTTTTAACTTACCGTATATAAATTTTCTCCCTAAATATTATCCTTAATGATTAATGACGTGATGCCAGTCAGGGAGGGCGAAGCTATCACATGCTTCCTCCGAAACGTGACACAGGCCGTTGCCTCTTTTCGAACAGCTGCTCATCCAAGTTCCGGGAGTAGTGTAATACACTCAGAGGAAAGCGCTCCTGCCCACCTTCTGTACGCATGAGTTCACAGACGCCCATGACTGGACACTGTCGCTCTGAATGACATGGGATAGAACGTATGCTGCCCCTCCCACCCTGAGAGAACAGCCAATTTTGCTCTCTGAGCTCCCGGCTATGAGCAGTTATAGCATCACGCAGCTATAGGCAGCTATAGCATCAGCATGATAGGGCAAACGCTTTGCCATTGTGCCACTCGGGAGCCCCCTATATGAAGTCTACTTTGTTGAAGTTATGACTGTTCACTGATGGAACTGTTCATAGCAAGTAGTCCTAGCCATCGTAGGAAGGCTGTGTATATCGGTTACAATACCATATTCATGGTTTCTAAGTGTATCTTTAAGTTCCAGCATGGTGATCTTTAGGCTGTCCATGTGGCACCATGCTCAGCAGCAGTGAGTGATTTCCTGCCATTTTACCTCTACAAGAAAATGTTAACATATTATTTTTATAAGATTGTCAATGCTCAGCGATGATTAAGATTATACTGACTGTTATCTGTTCATGCTAATAACTGCTGAGTACAAACCGTTCTAAAGACAGACCACAGCTCAGCTGAAGTGTCTGGAACAGCAGATTACATAAAGTGGACTGTTCTGTGATTACAGCACCGAGGTGCATCACACCACCGCAAAACGCTTTAAAGGTTAATATTAAGAAACTAATCACCAGAACTAATGAACTGCACTTGGCCCTGGCTCCTGTTCACCGATTTCGATTTCAGAGGCTTTAAACTCAACCCGTGGCTCAGATCCACAACTATTTAGGCTAGATTTCTTAAGAAACCTGATGCTGTCTGATTACGTGCTGAAGCTAGTTAAAAGGGTATGACACTAAGAATCCACATGAAATGCAACAGAACTACAGAAGCAAAATTAATTTATTAGAATTCCTTTCATTAACTTATCAGATGTTATTAATGAGCTAGATTAAGATAAAGATTAGATGATTAGAGATTAGATAGAGATTGATATGCTAACTCAGCTGGCCAGTAAAATTTGCTATCATAATCATTTTAATATTGTGATTAATTATAAGATTAAACTCATCCTTGATTTACAAACAATGCAAAATGTATGATGACTACAACGGTTGACTACAAACTTGAGACCAGCTCCTAAAGAAGTTTTGTCCCTGGGATGTGCACCCAGTAATATTTGTAAAAAAGAAGCCCTATATCCAAAAAATTGTGGTGACATCCATAGGGGGATTTTCCCAGGTTGGTAGGTGCAACCAATTTCTTCCTTATTTAGGGGCAAAGTGACTTCTATACTGGTGAGAGATTGTATTTAAGGAAAAATAACAGTGTACACACACAGCTGTGTGTGTGTTTGTGTGTGTGGTAATTATGATATTACATGATGTGCAGTACCTTTCTTGTTTTTTCAAGAAAAAAACAGCGTATAATTGGGCTCAGTTAGGATGAGCGCTATATAAAATACCAAATGTCACATTTTGTGAATGTGAAATCCTACTACAGTGCAATTATTAACACACTCTAATGTGAGCTGTCAAAGGATCTCAATATTGATCCCTTTTGGGGATCATTTTGGGATACTTTTCTTTTTTTTAATTTTTGTTCAGGTTGACCCTAGCTGAGCATTTTTTGACCTTCAGGGTATTTTTAGAAAATACAAGAGTCCATATGAAGAGGGTTTGAAATTTTCTGTTACATTTTTGTTTGAACTTGCTGTATGGAGCTGGAGATGTAGAGTGTGTCCAGAGTGTGCCAGCCTGCCCCTATAGCCAAAAAGCCCCAATCTTGCCTACAGAATTATTACTTTTGAATATTACCGGGGTGGTGGTAAATAAGGCTTCTTATATCTATGTCTTGAAAACTGACTTTTTTTTAGGTCCTTGTCTCACCTCCTCCAAAGGCTCACTCTTGATTCGGTATTGGCTGTCCCCAAAATTGTCTTGGTCTTGACTAAGATTAGACCATTTAAGGTCTTGGTCTTGACTTGGACTCGAAACAGTGGTCTCATCCAAATCTCTACTGGTGGGGTAATGTGCTAGTGGGGTGGGGGCATCAAATCCTAATCACACCTAAGGCACCAAAATGGCTAGAGCCAGGCCCTGCTGAAGAAGGAATACAGGAGGTACTTCTGATATCATTCTATGACTATGTGTTGGCATCAGCCGTTTTTTAAGGAGTGGTCTGCTGGGCAAGCAGCATCACCACAGCAGACAGAAGGAGGGTGGACAAACTCATCAAGGAGGCAAGTTCTGTCCTGGGATGCACACAAGAGTCAGTGGAGGCTGTGGGGGAGAGAAGGATGATGGCCAAACTGTCATCCTTAATAGAGAACACCTCCCATCCTGCAGGAGCTTGTGGCAGCACTATGCATGCCTTTCAGTGACAGGCTCCTCTACCTGTGGTGTGCAAAGGAGAAATACCGCAGGTCCGTCCTTCCTGCTGCTGTCAAACTCTACAAACATCACTTCTCCAAGCAGATCACCCCCACCCACACCCTACACCTCACACACAGCTGAACTTTGATATCTCCCCCTCCTATAATATACGGCCCTCAAACCCCCCAACACCATGTCTACCACTGTGCAATATTCATAATTTTATATGTACGAGATTTACTTTTGTATTTTTATATATACATTGCTCTTCCTGCTGCTGTAACTATGTAATTATACTGTCTCCTTGAGAAACAGTAAATGTTTATCTTATCACTTATCTTATAAGCTTGTAAAAGCTACCTTTTCAGAGGAAGTGTGCGCTCCATTAAGCTTTATTATACCTCACATTATATAAATAGTAGTTTATAACTAATAGCATAATGTATTATGAATATTTTCATATTCTGTTGAATATATTGTCTGATTCACAAAGGTATTGTATCTATCAAAAATACAATACGCCATATTTTTACCACTGTAATCTTTGATAAGTAAACTTAATCTTTTCTGACATAGGCTGATGAGTTAAAGAAAGAAAGAAAAGCAATTTGAAAACAATTATGCTTCCTCCCCTGCATACCCACCTCTCTCAAATGAATTTTTAATATCGTTGACTTCCACCTGAGATCCAGGAACTCGGAATATGCCTTGCTGCTGCAGACCTAAAATAGAACCGTGAAAAAAATATGACACTAGAAACACTCGAGGCATCCGTCTGAAAACGCATAACACAAAGCCGAGAAACGCAATATGGCTGTAAAGTGTCTTTCTGCTCCCTTGCTTTTGATGGACATGTGGTTTCTATGAATGCTACTCCGATCAGCTTCTGAGATTTCATTAGATAAGGAAGGCCACTACGCCAGCGTAGACGTAAAGTGTCAAGTAGACCAACAGTGCAGTGTGGACAGATGATGAAATCTGATAAAGGAAATTAAATAAGGGTGTTTATATGACACATAAGCCTATGAGACAAGAGAAAGGTGTTTGGAATGAAACAGGGAGCCTGTGGTAGTCTGCTCATGTTGTTATGCGTGAAAATGTGTGGACATGTTGTCCTGAAAGGAGAAACCATTATACACATGTAGATATAGAGCTCGGGTGATGTTATTTAGCAACTGGGAATGAGCAGACATGCAATAAATCCGACAGCTGTCCGGCTTTACTGCTGCCCAGTGTTCAGACCCGAATATGCCATCTAATTTATTTAATACTGCCTTCCTTTTTATTACCCAGAAGGACACAGATTACGAACAATGAAAAATCCAGCTTTAGTGCCATCAGAAATTAGCAGTGGCAATGAATCCTGGAGGCACTATTGAAAATTCCAGTACAATCATAATTGTGGACCGGAGTGCTCTGAAATGCTGGCTATGTCTCAGAATACGCTACCATAACATACAGGGGTTAGACAATGAAACTGAAACACCTGTCATTTTAGTGTGGGAGGGTTCATGGCTAAATTGGACCAG
>JAOVVH010000023.1:15473257-15494366 GCA_028566435.1 Scorpiodoras heckelii
TTGAACAAAATCATGTCAGTTTGTTCAATCCATGACTAAAGGGATTATCATGGTCTTAATAACGTACTTTTTAATGTAGTTTTTAACATTACTCATGAGTTATTAATGCTGAGGTTCTTAATGCTAATTAATGAATGATATTAATGTTTATTAATGCAGTAAAGTAAAATTTAAAGCATTACTAATCTAACTACTTTGAATGCACAACTAGAGGTAGATCAGGTGTCTGACTCACTGTGAAGTAGAAGAGCTCAGTCTCCTGCTGGTTGGAGCGCCGCTTAGCGATGTTCAGTTTGCTCATGTAGCCTTCAGATGCCACAGATTTAATGGACTCTGTGGATCGGCTGTGCTGGAAGGCATCAGACACGTCGAAGTCCTCCACGGTCAGCATGTCCTGCAGCGTCTGCATTGTCGCATCCAGAGTCTTGCGCACCTGAGCAGCACGACACATCTTTATTTAACAGCGACATTGCAGGTCATATCTATTGTATATCTGTTCTGTATCAATGAATGTATCCAGCCTATTGTTGTCTATTTGCAAATTACAGTTTACAGTTTGAGCAGTCTGATGGTGTGAAATTATATATTACATATTTATATTTTTATTTATCTGCTTGTATGCAAGTAATTCTGATTTGTGTAAATTCACTAGACAGTCATAAAAAGCATTTTACTGCATGTTTTACAGTGTATGGTTGTGTGACCAAAAACATCTGAATTTGTTTTTCAAATCATTGAGCAGGCTTCTGGATGGATCTGTGCAACTCCTTGTAAAAAGTTGCTCCTATACACCAGGCAGGAGAAAGCAGCCTTGTATAGGATAGGTGTCACTGTGTTGTTTTCTATTTGCACAGGCCATCATTTTGGTAATTCATGTAACTAACCTTGCTGCTGGAAATTTGCACCTGTACTGACACTACTACAAGAAATATATACACCGATCAGGCATAACCCTATGACCACCTCCTTTTCTCTACACTCATTGCTCATTTTATCAGTTACACTTACCATATAGAATACATACCAGTGTAAAGAAAAGGGGGTGGTCATAAGGTTATGCCTGAATGGTGTAGATTTTCAGGTTCTCTGCTTATCAGATCAGACTAAAGTAAATGTATGCAAATATCATATGTTTTGCTGTTATCCTAAATACTGTGTGTGCTAGTACGTAATGCCAGTCCCTGATCCTGGCCACTGTGGCCTCTCTCACCCTCCCGACCTGCCTGATTCACACTGATACCTCTACTGCTTGGAACTTTCTGCACTTGTGACACACTCTCTGCTGCTGCGATTAGTCTTACATGGATATGCCACAGACATAAGCCCTATCCTGATTGGATTAAATTTGCATGGGGTAATTTCTTGCTTTACAGATGCTCCTCTGAGATTTTATTGCCATCCAGAAACACCACGTTGGTTTATTTCTCCCTCCCTCCCTAAAAAAAACACAGGCCAATTTACCCACTGTTTTTCAGCCAACTCAATGCTCGTCTGGTCATGTTAGTCCCGCCTGGATACAAATCTCTGTGATTTTCCAGGCAGATGTCATCTTGGCTTGGGGAATAATAGATTTTTGGCCACTGCTACAAGCTGTATTAAGTCTCCTAACTCACAGATCCACCCTCCCGAACCACAAAAAAAAATTGATGCTTTTGAAGAGTTACTCAACCATTTACTTGGTCTGGATGGAAAATCTTCCACTCCATTCTCAAGCAAGCATTATCATAAAAAGAAACTAAAACCAATAAGAAAAACAAGATCCCACAGGCATATTAAAGGGGCGATTATAATCACAGCTACATATAACATAAATCATTATTACTAGTTGTATCACATGTATTGTCATATGATCAAATAACACAAACATCCGAGTTAATAGTAAATACAACCCACTAGAAACTCGCTCTGTAGTAAAATTAATACCGTCCAGATGCATGAGTTTCATCACTGAGGAACCATGTAACTAATCCAATCCAAATAGGGCTTTACACTTCCCAAAAACAGCCTGTCTCACTGCTGCTGTAATCATGAAGACTGTCCTGCTCATTCTGAACATCCTTTCAGTACACTTAGTACCATATGAACACTATCTAGTGTTACCCAGAACAGGATGGGTTCCCCTTTAGAGTTCTGAAGATTTTTTTCTCGTATCGATTCATTCATTCATTCATTCATTCATTCATTCATTCATTCATTCATTCATTCATTTGCCCCTTGCTCATTAGGAATCTACATCTAAATCTGGATTTCTGTAAAGCGGCTTTGTGCTATACAAAAGATACTGAATTTAATTAGTAATGGTAAGAAATACTGTTAGATTTTTGTAAATGTCTATATTAAAGAATTATACCCAACATATATTTAAATGCTGTAGGCTTGCCATGCCACTTGTGAGTGTATTTTATATTTTTATTCCACACTGCCACTGGATTTCATACTTTTAATGCTATGCTGGCAGCCACAGTTTGTTACATACACCCAGAAAATTCCCACAGCACGGCCATAAACCTAGTTCATGGAGGACACACTCCCAAATGACCCTGGGGTGAAATATCACTCATGTGAACAGCTGAAAATGAGTACTGTATACTACAACACAGATGATATGTAAAACTGCCCCAGGACTCTATTGTGAAGCTCTCAGATTAATGTGGCATATTCCCTCCCTGACACAAATCGTCCATTATGGTCTGGTTATGAGACGCACAGTGATAAGGGCTGGATGAAGCCATCAGTACATGCAGGTTGGGCTATTATGGAGTCGATTAGAATCAGCGTACACTTAGCAGGAAATCACAGCACGTTGCCTTCTACCACCCATCCGCAAAGAAGCCCTTTTAGGAATTCAATTCTTTCAGGCCCCAAAAAAAGTAAAATAAATAAATAAATATATAAAATAGTAACATCATTAGCAGAAAAGGGAAAGCTAAAAATACAGCATGTTCCCACAAATGACAAATTGAATCTTGGAAATCAAATCAGTGTGGTTGCCAGTGTGATACATCCTCCTAAGTGCTTCAGAAACAACAGAGCCTGAGAAAGTTTTCTGAGTAAAGTCAAAGGGTTTCTAAAGAGATGACTTGGTCAAAGTTGCCATCTGGCAATGCTACAGTGAAGAACATGTATCTCCACAGTGCGCCACTTTACTGAAAGCCTCAGCCTGGATGCGTTTGCCCTCAGTGTGAGGTTATTCATGATACTGTGAAGAGACTGAAGTGTTTTTCAGAATATAAAAAATGAAAAAGCTGACTTTGTTAACTTATTCATTTATTGCATACAGATGAGACTTAAAATAGAGAAGCATACCATAAAGACAAATAAATTTTTCAATCAAGTTTTAAATATCTAAACAGTGTCAACTTGCCTCAGATTGAATTTACACTTGATTTAGCCTTGATTTCCAAGCAATATGGCTTAAATAAATTTCCTACAAGACTGAAATTGAGGTGACATTTATTTCATGGGTCTATCCTGTACACCCTGGGTGCTGATTCAAAGGTCAACTGAAGCTTGGCTCAATTTATCTGAGTCATGTTTTCTCTAATTGATCTGATCCATATGGTGCATGACACCAATTAGACTACAATTAAAAACGTACTCAAATCCAAATCCAGCCGTCACTAGTTAATGAATACGTACTAATTAGGATGCAGAATGTGGGCTTTAGCTGTACATGGTGCAGTGTAATATCAGTGTAAAAGGTACAGATTTGTGTAAATATATCTTTCAGGGATCAGGCTCACCTCCTCGTTCTCAATCTTTAGTGTAGCCAGACGGGACTGAAGCTGATGGTAGCGCATCAGGAGCTCTGTCTGGACTGGCTGCTGAGCGCTCACCTGGCACACCTGATACACATACAAACACATGCCCATAAAATGGTGGCCTCCTGACATTCAGCTTTAGAATTTACTTCACACAGGTTTCATGTTGTATCTGTTGCTGGAGCGGCATCTTCATGTATACACCCTCTGTACCCTGTAGTATGTATTTTTTTTTTCTTTTGATCTCAAGATTATTATGGAAAGGAATTCAAGCCAAATTGAAAAGCAATCACAGCAGTGCCAAAAACGTGAAATGCAATGCAGACAATGTATTGTTTTTCCATTGTGGCATGCTGAATACGTGCCAAAAAACAAAATCGCTATTACATTGTTTTTCACAACGTTTGACCTCTTAATTGAAAAACAATACACGATTATTAGCATTTTCAAAATGACATGTCGAATTCGTGTCACAATTAAATACAAAACTCCACGGAGTCGCCTCACTGAAATGCAATGCACATGAGATTGCATTTAAACACTGACGTGGAAAAAGTGGCAAAATGAAAAGTAAAAGATTTATTTAATATCACTCGATCTCTGTGTGGATTTGCATTTAAAGAATGAAATGCTGAATTCATGTCAGAATTGAAAACAAAGCACCTTAAAATGCAATCAGCTCAACTGCATTGTATTTCTTCGTGTGGCGCTGTGAACGTGCCAAAAAGAAATGCAAAGCGCGTGATCGTATTTCGACAACCCTGTGAACGTGCCAAAAGGGAATGCAAAGCGCATAATTGTATTTCGACAACCCTGTGAACATGCCAAAAGGAAATGCAAAGCTCGTGATTGTTCTTCAATGAGTAGCAGTGCAGAATTCGTGCGAAACCGAAATGTAAACGCTGTCCAATCAGAATCCTCTATTGGATTTGGGGGCGGGGCTGAGAAACCAGTAAGAAGATATTGCCTGTAGTTGTAAATTAATCCAGAGAGAATGTCTTTTCACAACAGTGTAAAAGAGGAAATAAACACTATTATACTACAAACTGAGGATGGTGCAGTTGCAGACAACTATGTGCTTTTCAAAGATGAGTGGGTTTTAGAGAACATGTCCCAAGTCCTTACAGTAAGTGGTGAAAACTTAAAAGAAATGTCAAAAAAATGCTGAGGAATGAAGAGCTTCAGGCTCTAGCAGTACAACCACGAGCAGGACGCTTGAAAATACTTGTCCACTCAGCAGTATAATTAAAGAGCCACTTTTTTACTCTGTTGTGAAAAGACATTTTCTCTAGATTCAATTACAGCTACAAGCGATTTCTTCTGACTGGTTTCTCAGCCACACCCCTAAATCCAGTTTCTGATTGGACAGTGATTACATTTCATTTTGGCATGAATTCCGCACTGCTACTAGTCAAAATACAATCACATGCTTTGCATTTCTTTTTGGCACATTCACAACGCCACACAGAGGAATACAGTGCAGTTGAGCTGATTGCATTTTAAGGTGCTTTGTTTTCAATTCTGATACAATTCAGCATTTAATTCTTTAAATGCAAATCCACACACATTGTTTTTCTGTCAAGAGATTGAGTTACATTAAATAAATATAATGGAGCTTTTACTTTTCATTTTGGCACTTTCTCCACGTGTCAGTGTTTAAATGCAATCTCATGTGCAATTCATGTCAGTGAGGCGACTCCGTGGAGTTTTGTATTTAATTGTGACATGAATTCAGCATGTCATTTTGAAAATACAAATCTTCGTGTATCGTTTTTCAATGAAGAGGTTAAGTGATGTGAAAAACAATGTAATAGTGGTTTTGCTTTTCATTTTGGCACATATTTTTCATGCCACAATGGAAAAGCAATACATTGTGTGCACTGCGATTGGTTTTCAATTTAGCATGAATTCCTTTCCATAGATTATGGCAGTTAAAGGTATAAATGTGGACCATTTATGTTCCTTAAAACATTTTAAAAGAACACTATTCACACTGTGAAACATATACAGTAAAGACACAAATGTACCCCTCAGGATATCAATCTAGTGATATCAGAGTTTACAGTTCTTTATACACTCACTGAACAATTTATTAGGAACATCTGTACATTTACACATTCATGCCTTTGTCTAATTAGAAAATCATGTAGCAGCAGTGCATAAAAATCATGCAGATACAAGCCAGCAGCTTCAGGTAATCTTCACATTAACTATGAGAATGGGGAATAAATGTGGCCATGGCATGACTGTTGGTGCCAGACAGACACATGAGGAAGTCTTTAGTGTTTACTCAAATAGTGCAGTAAAGAAAAAACATCCTCTGAGTGGCAGTTCTGCAGACAGAAATGCCTTGTTGATGAGAGAGATTGACAGAGAATGGCCAGACTGGTTAGACAGGTTACAGTAAGTTAGAAAAACCCCTCTGTATAATCCTGGTGAGCAGAAAAGCATCTCAGAATGCACAGCATGTCGAACCTTGAGGCGGAATGGCTACAACAGCAGAAGACCACGTTAGGTTCCACTTCTGTCAGCCAAGAACAGGGATCTTAGACCGAAGTGGGCACAGGCTCACCAAAACTGCACAGTTGAAGACTGGAAGAATGTAGCTTGGTCTGATTAATTATGATTTCTGCTGAGGCACACAGATGGTGGGGTCAGAAATTGACACCAACAGCATGAATCCATGGACCCAACAGTCAACAGTCCAGACTGGTGGAGGTAGTGTAATGGTGTGAAGAATGTATTCTTGGCACACTTTGGGCCTGTTAATACCAAACAATCACATGCCACAGTCTGTTTGAGTTTGTTGCTGACCATGTGCATCCCTTTATGGTCACAATTTACCATCTTCTAATGGCTACTGATTTCATGAACATGACAATCAGTTCAGTGTTCTTCAGTGGCCTTCCCAGTCACCAGATCCAAAACCAGTAGAACACCTTTGGCATGTGGCAGAACAGGAGATTCACAGCATGAAAGTTCACCTGAAAATTCTGCATAACGTAATCATACCAACATGGACCAGAATATCAAAAGAATGTTTCCAATATCTTGTGCAATCCATGCCATGAAGAATTGAGGCTGTTCTGAGAGCAAAGGGAGATCCTGCCCAGTATTAGTCTAGTGTTTCTAATAAAGTGCTCAGTGAGTGTTCAACTTTATATACTTTGAGGCCTCAATGCCATATTGCACACAAATGCAAAGTAATCAGAGAATTTTTTTGTTGCAGAATCATACACTGTTTGGTAAATAGCATTAGCCAAAATGCATAGCCTATAGCTCAATATATAATTTATATAATTCACATCTGTTTAAAATGTATTTTGATTTGATACCAGGAAACCAATGAATTCAACTGAACTCTACTAATTCTACCAAGAAGATTGGTCAAATATTCAACCAGAATTCTGCCATTCTGTCTACTGATCATGGTGCAACTTGTTAATGGACATTTAACCAAATATTAAGTGCATAATTTTGTCCCCATGTTGATTTAAAAAAAAAAATTTCAAACTTGTGCACCGAATTCTTGCTTTTTTCTGTCAGTGATGCATGTTCTACACTCATTCTGCCCTAGAAAAAAGAGCAGTTCAAAGAAACCACTGAAAGGCCAATACTGCAATTGCATTCATGTCCATGATGAGTGTATGTAAACTTTTGACTGCAGCTGTAAATAAGAAGCCAGTCTGAAAAACGCAGGTGCAAAACTGGCTGTAATAAATAATGTAATGGTATATAGATATAGGTTTAATGGTCATGTTTATTACTTTTATATATAATCAGTGTGTCTGTGTCTTTCAATTGAATTGTAATGAAATCTTTAAATGTGTTTTCTGCCTTTTCACATTTGGAGGTAACCTAACTTGTTATAACTGTACTTGTGTTTGAGATATGCCATATGTGCCAAATTCAATTCAGGAAAGTGCATAGTTTTCAGAACTTCATATAGTAAAAATGTCACTATGTGAAGGGTTTCTTCAGGTCGCCACACAGACACACAGTGAACTTCAGGTTAGATGGAGTGGCTATGCCCAACTCTCTCACCTCATCTCCCATGTGAGGCAGATACTCAAAGCGCATGGGAGGACAGAACACCTGGTTGTACATGTCCATGATCTTGTGCTTGTCACTTCGGGAGTCCAGGTTGTCCACAGCGCTCTCGATCAGGTCCAGGCCCTCATGGCGAGAAGTCTCCAGGTTGTACTCGGCAGAGAGATAAGTCCTAAATGTGCGCGCCAGGCTAGCATGATAACCAAGGTCACAGCACTGGAAAAGAATAGAGGACAAAAAAGGTTGGATGAGGGATGTTTCAAAGAACAGGCAAAGCATTCCCATGTACACCAGCTCTTCTCTGTTCTCTATGGTAATAAGCTCTACACATATCTGTTTCAGTTCTGGTTCATTAGTAAAAAGCTGAAGTGGAAAATTTTGCAGCATCAACATCAATTTGTAGCAAAGTCTGCATTGCAATTTAATTTTTTATTCACTGTTATATACAAACACTTATCTTTGGATAAAAGTATGTGTGTAAAACCATGACATGGCAAAATGAGGCCTTTAACACACATTTAGAAGTACAAGCACAGTGGGATATCCAGTCTAATTAGTATCAGTGTTAAGAAATAGCACAAACTAACCTAATTTAGAAGAACACTTTGCACGTTTCAAATATGCTGCAGGGAAACAAACATGCCTGCGAATCATTACATGGGTGTTTTAATGAAGAAGAGTCAGCTCGATCTCTTGAGCCATAAACCATCCATTAGGCTCAATTAGGTGTCTGAGTAAACTGGTACATGAGCTCATTTATATAACCTGATTATAAGATACTTTAGAGCTTTAGTCTTGTGTATTTATATACAACTGTAATACAGTGTATGCTCCAGTGTCACTGGTTGTGTACTTAGATCCAGAAACTGATACTGAGTATCAGGAGTGATACTGGTCTGAAATCATGGCTTTGTATTGGATCAGAAGTGATGCATCTTCCAATCAGTTACACTAATGTTTTTAGATTTTCATGCCATGACACAACCATACAGGATCACAGGGACAGGTTATGTTACAGCATGGTGTCATCACATATTTCACACAACAGAAGCTTGCTGAGAATCATGGGTGTCAGGATTAAGTATAGCATCCTGTCTGATACTGTCTGATAAATCAGAGCTCTACAATTGGAATCAAATCTACAAAATGAAAATAATAAATAGTGGGATTGGTATAGACAACAGTAATCACATAGAACATGCTACACCCTGGATGTGAATACTGTAGATGTGGACACCATATAAATAAAGTAAACTGATGTCATGTATCATGCTAAACAACAGAATGTATCTCCATGCAATGATATAACATCTGCTCTGTCTTTTTAGATTTTTTCTTTCTTTCTTTTTTCAGATTTTTGCTCCATGTTCTCCTAATTTAGTATTTTGTTTTCCAGTTCCCACCTTCCCAGTTCCCTATGAAACCTAGCCAATGTTTCCTCTGAGATATGTGAAGCCAGCCACCGCATCTCATGCTACATCACAGAGCAGCTGGACACACTTGGAGGAAAATGCTCACTGCCATTTTCCACATACACATGCAAACATGTTTCTGGCTAGTGTCACTCTGATTAGTATGAGGGATCCCATCCAGAGAGCATGCACTATTTTACTCTCTTGGTCTCCTGGCCATGGATGGCTGCAGTATGATTGGGGTGCGATCTCTGGATGACAGGGCAAACACGTTTCTCTTTCAGTCGTTACTGTCAGAACTTCACCACTTCCCTACAACCCAGTGGCAATAAAGGAGCCACCATTTCCTCCTGATCTCACTGCTTCCTGGTGGATTACGGATGATAGACAGACACGCCACCAGCGCTGAGCACAGGAACAAGAGTGTCCATCATTGTAGATTAATATAAACCAAGCACAGCAGCCAATCACAGCACTCCATGATAAAAGCTAACTTTGTGGCTGTCACAGTTTAACACAGCGTTTAAAAGAACCGGATCGAGAGAGCACCACAGGAGCTGTCTAGCCCGTTTCACCCAGCCGGGTGAATTATGAAACTGTCTCAATTCCCTTGATTTGCCATGACCATGAAATGTGAATACCCAGTAAACATCTGTGTGTGTGAGGGGTCGTGGCACTGCCATAGTCTTAGGCTTTGTTTATTCACATCAGAGTGACTCTATTATAAAGTCTGCTGTGATTGAAGGCAGGGGCAGCAGAGAACCAGGATTGAGTACTGATGAAATAACTTGCACTATGTGCTCGGTGGTGCAACACTGAAATGCTGCCACATTCCTTAACAGCCAGTCCAGGGTTTAAGCTTTAGGATTTACTGAGACATGACTGCTAGTTTGGCTGTATGGAGTGCTGACTTCAAAGGCCTGAGAACCTAAAGCATGTCATAAAGTCCACACAAATGTCAGTGCTTTGAGGTGGCTTCTGTAACACACTCTGACCAAAGCTGTATATCTAGACACAATGCAGAAGGAAAATCACCTTAATATTCTAAAATATGCCACAGAAATGATTTTCTTTTAAACATTTTATGTAAGAATTGTAATGCAAACAAATTATTTATTTCTCCCTTGCTATGCACTAATTAAGAGAGAAGCAAGAGCGTAAATTATATTATATTCATGCATTTTAATAAATTTATGCAAAACAAGCAGCCTTTAGGCAGCATAATGGTGCACTGGGGAGAGTTGCTATCGCACAGCTCCAGGGCCTCCAGTTTAATCCAAAACTCTGGTTACTATCTGTGTATGTTCAACCTGTGTAAGTATGGGTTTCTTCCTGGGTTCTCTGGTTCTCTCAGATCACAAAAACATGATGGTAGGTAGAATGGCCATGCTCTTCTCTCTATATATGCAAATGGCACACTAAGATGGATGTGCATCCAATCCTGGGCTTATTTATGTCTCACACCCAATGTTCCCAGGACAGGCTCTGTATCCACCACCACTCTGGCCAGGAGAAAACATATACTCAATAAAAGTTTTTTTTCTCCTTTTGAAAGCTTGTTCCTATTACTTGGGGTTGCTGCATCTTAATCTGGTTCAGGTTTTTGCATCAGATACCCTTCTTTCCCATTAACTGGGCTTGGGACCAGCACTGTGTGTTCGCTGTGCCGTTTGTGGTGGCGGTGTAGCTGCTCGGGGACCCGACGGTGGCAGCCTGATGTTGGAACTTGAACTCCAATCTACAACCCAGAGTTCTAACCTACAGGGCTACCACTGGCCCCAAATGAATGATAGATAAAATACAACAAAAAAGACATCATACCAATGATCACATACCTTTACAGGGAATATGTTAAGGAAAAAACACAAAGGTTGCTTTGTGCATAAAATTCTAAACGAACTAAGGTTATTAAACAATAATGTGTGCTTCCAATAACTGCATCAGGTCATATCACTACATCTTAGCACTATGTTTTTACTAGTTCATGTGCAAATGGCTTATACTTCCTCCCCACCTTTTTTCCTCTAGCAGGAAGCACAAGAGAAAGGAAGCCTTATCTTGAATGTACGACCTTCATATTTGTGTGTGTGTGTGTGTGTGTGTTTTGTCCTCTGCCACCTCAGGGGATACATGCGTAAAGAAAAAAACAGCAATGTACTGCTCTACCCTGTATGTCTCTCAGCACAAATCCAAGAGGACGGATTTGTCTGTCACACACACTCAGTCACACACACTCAGCCAGCAAGTAAGTGGTCAGTATGGCAAATCCTTCAGTGTCACTGAGGGAAAAAACCTCTGTTTATTTATGACAGGATGATCACTGCTGTTCCAAGCATAACTAACTCTAGTGGGCAGATTATAAGCTTAAAAACATCTAAACTGGCTTTAAGGTAAAGTAAACATCTGTTAGAGTAAATAATGCTGGAATTATACCATGATGCAGCAGCACTGGGTGCCAGGATTACAATGCCAGAAAGGGTATAATTATGCAAAACAGAGAAAAAAATCTGTGAGAAACATTTGGAGGAAATAACGTAGCGAGACCCAGTACCCACAATGCAACGGGAAACAGATGGAGTCCCCGTGCAGTCTAACTGTGTCAAACACTTACACATCCAAGCCAACATACACAAACACACGTGTTGTGTGGCATACTCACGTCAATCATGTCGGAGACGTCGTGAATGTAGTATTTTGCCACTACAGCGTTGGTGGCTGCCAAATTCAATAAATAGTCGTTACGAGCTTTTGTGCATTTCAGCTTGTTTTCTGAATACTTGGCTTGTCTCTAAAGAGAAAAACAGAAAGACAAATGTACTTATTTGGGAAAAGCACATTGCAAAGGATATCAGTTTCATTATACAACAGTTAGTTCCGGGTCATTCATTTGATTGGTCGAATGGAGTTCCAAGTGTGCGGATATCTCTTATAACCGTATTTCACTGAGTACATCACTTCACCCATCTGTGTTTGCTATGTAAAATTCTACCTCCTAGCTCAAAAGTGTTACTACAGTTAGTGACATCATCAGCAGACGTGGCAAAGGTTACTTATCAGGAATATAACTTTTGACTTAAAATATGAATATAAGCTCATCCTGTGAAGATGAAAAGGAAGAAGGGATGTCAGTTTTACCAGAAGCACCTTTAACAGAAATGGACAAATAAATGTGAGCTAACTATAAAATGGGCTATAAAGTGCATGTGCGTGTGGCTTCTTCTGGATATTTTCCCCTCGCGGAGCAAAAATAAACATCTGGCCATTTTTTGAAATATTAGTTATTTGATATGAATTTCTTATTTATACAACTGTTGTATATAAGAAATACAGCGTCACAGCTATGCTGATATTCGGTATAACCGCACTCTTGCTCCTGTGACATTGCTTAAATGACCCTTTCCTGCTTCTCTTTTAATATAATATGACATAATGTAATATTTCTACGTGATGTGCATCCTCCTCACATTCAAAAACTGCAGCCTTGTCAAATTCTGCATCTAAATTCTGATAGTAAACAGACGGCAGTCATTTTAGTACTACACAATGCACAACTTTTGAAGAGCCTGTAGGCGAAGACTCTGCTGCATGCTATACAGAGCCACACACACACACACACACACACACACACACACACACACACACACACACACACTGAACCTCATCTGTTAAACAGCTCCAGCTGGGAGGTGTTGAATTTTTTATCAAACAGAATCAGCCCTCAAACCTGACAGCCGCTTTAACGGAATTAAACATAAAGACCATCAGACTACTTGCACTACATACGTAAATGATGTACAAATTGCAGCCATGTTCATTCTAATGAATTTTGATCATGTCATTTTACATGTAAAGATTTGGGTATTTCAATGAACACAAGTGACCAAAATTCAGTAAACCTCATCTGCTAATTATTATGGAAATTGTAAGAATTTCACAGAGCTGTGTATACGAGTGAGTATCCAGATATGGAATATCCATCTTCACCGCTTTCCATATAAACTAGAGCTCCTCCATCTCTTACAAAGCCATTTATCAAGTCTAATCAATCTTTTAGGGGTCTGCTCAAAGCACAACAGTAAACAGAGTTGTGGATATGGTGGATGAAGGGCAGCTCCACATTAATATCTCACTGACGCAGCCATGAAGGCTGTGAACACTGAGAACAGTGTTTTTGTTAGTGTTTCTGCATATTCCTGAATCAGAAAATGCTGTATGTTACCTGTGCATGCCTATTAATCTGACTAGTAAATATGTCTAGTGTAGCCACTTGGTCTGATTAAGAATGAGTGGCATAAGAAATGAGCTGTGGTGCACCACAGTGAAAGGGATTTTGTCATATAATACATAGTTTGTAAAAGTGAACAGCGTGTGACATATTATTCTCTCCCTGGTTGAACAAGAGAAGAATGAAACAGCTCAGATGCCTAACCTTCATGTCTCAGGCACCCTGCCCATGCTAACTAAAAGAACTAAAAGAATATTTAAGCTTAATTAATCTACTTCTGGCATGTTATAGGCAATGCAGCTTGATGTGAGGCAACTTCTGGACAACTATCTCTATGCTGAGTGCTCTATTAAATAAGCATTATTCATTACTTCACTGAGGTGAAGGTTTGTTAGTAAAAGCACAGCTCCACTTGAATAGGTCACCTACTTAAGCAGCCAGGAAGGCTGTGCACAGATGAACATTAACCATTCAAACCAATTAAACTGTCATGAAGTGACACTGATGGTGCTTCAGATGGCTTCTTCTCACCTTCTCCTTCATCTTCTCAATTTTCCTGACAGAGCTGCGGCGCTGGGCGCGCTCCTCGTGCCGCAGGAGATTAACGTTCAGGTCTCCGGACTTGCTGTACTGTTTCTCCTCCTGCTTCTCTGCATCCTTCAGCTTGCTCTCGGCGCTGATGCTCTCCGTGTGGTACATGTGGTAGGTCTTCATCACCTACAGGGGGCAGTGAGGAAGCAGCAGGGAAACAAAGAAGTCAGCTAGGGTCCAATTTTAAAATCATATAGCAGTGGGTCTGTATGTGTAAAACACTAAACATTTATAATTTGCACTAAAATAAAAACTAAAGTGAAATAGAAACTAAAATAGAACTAAAGTGGCCCTATATTCATGGCGTAGTCTCAGAATCCTATGTGATTTAAGAGAACTGTTGGGTGGCACAGCTGTCACCTCCAGGACAAAGAAAGCAATTTTGAATGCTGATGACAATGAATGAACAGTGCAAGCGAACACACACACTCTCTCTGTGGGCATCCAATAGCTAAAATCTGGGTTCGCCAGCTGCTCTTTGCAATATTGTTGCAAGGCGTGTTTGTAATTAGATAACTGCTATTCTGTACTGCACTATAGCATGGATTAACCAGATATTCTCGTTGTGATGGTGGAGCCATAAATAAGACCTCCCCATGTCTGTAATTAGACTTCATTCCAGCTGAAAATGACCAAGACCCTCCTCTGTAGGGAAAGATGAAGCTCTACAGTCTGACCCTGTTTGCCTTGAAATGCAGCATATCATTTGAGCATCATCATCATTTGCTGCACAGGACCCAGTTAAAGAAGAACAGTGCTCCCTTTGCAGCTCCAGAAGCAGGCAATTCTATGAATATGTATGACTTGGAGCTGGCAAATCAAGGAAAAGCGTACTACCGGTATCTTGTACTTATCACAGGGTCGGATAAGAGAACATCAATAATGAAGTTCTAGATCAGGCTTGGACATCTGTCGACAAGTGTCCAACTCATCAAGAATTTAGCATTAGCAGGGGCAAACAAATGATCATTCTATTAGCAAGCTCGCCAGGAAAGTGAAATTTCTTGCCAGAAGGACACTGTTCATTTTCACCTAGAGTCTTTTTTATGGCCAAACTGTTGTCGTAGGTTTTGCAACAGTTACGGTACACCCTCGAAATGCTCACGCGTGAAAATCCAAACTTTGCTTCTACCTCCGAAATGCTATGACCCATCTCACAAGCTCTAACTATTAAACCGCATTGAAAATCACACAATTGTGATAACTTGCCATTCTCACGGCGGAAACAGCTCTAGAAGCGTCCATAGATATCTTTCGCTTTCTGTACACACTTGCGGACACAACCAATGATGTGCATAGGTGGCGTTGCTGTGTATTCTGTGACTCCAGCACCAGTGTTTCTGATGCTTCAGTGTATATGCATACTGTGAATAACTCTCTATGTTTAGTCTTCGATTAAATAAGCATTTATTTATTACTGATGTGAGATAAAGGTTTGTTAGTAAAAGGGTTGAAATGAAAAAGATTCTGTGGTCAAGAGTTGCAAAACTTCCTGACACTGATACTGCTAACTATATTTTTTACCAACTAGAACACTTTATAATGGTCTGAACAACCAGACATGCAGAAGCTATTGTAGATTTATTATTTATTTATTTATTTATTTATTTATTTAGGCGAACATAAAAGGCTCTTTCCTAATTCAGAAATGAATACCCATACTAACACTCATGCAGCTGTTTTTTTTTAAATAGCCTGCCAAATCCCAGTCATTATGTGGATCCTCCGCTTCTGGCCACCTATCCTGCTGGAAAAAGCTGCTTCCTGCAGCTAATTAGGAAGAGGATGAGCAGAGCTTTAGCCTCTGTACAACTCACACCCCACTCTAGTAAAACCAGACAACGTGAGCAGTGTGCACATGACCCATCCTTCATAAGACCTTTCTCATTAGAGTAAAAATGAGAACGCTAGAAAATCGATTTTTAATGTGGTGTTCCTAATTAAATATTATGGATGTTCCTTCAGGAGCTTTCAGCATCCAAATGTAGAACTGATGCATCTATATTTCTCTTTATGCTGCGCTTTAATGGACACTGCTGCACAGTTTTAGGAATGCCAGCACCTGGCTCTTTTATGGTGCATGGCTTCCTGGAACATACATCTGCTGTCCTCTGCAAAGTGACTTTTACGGCACTAACAACAGCCAAACACTCTTCATCTCATTCGTCTTTTGATCAGCAGGAAATCAGAAATCACAAATAAACCTTATCAGTCAGGCAAACATAACACTGTGCCCCCTAGTTTGAAGGACTAACAGATATCTCTCTCTCTCTCTATTTATATATGCCAGCATGGAAGAGCATGAAGAATAGGCCATTTCTCTCCAGCCATGTCAGCTCATCCCTGTACCAAGGAGAAAAGGGAAGCATGTTTACAAGCTAGCAGGATCTGTGTCTGTAAGTCCCTGAGCAACAGAATCTCATTTACAGCATGATGCTTCTAAATGAAGATATAGTCAACTCCAGAAATATTGGCAAAAATGAGCTAAAATTAACATCTAACAAGAACCACACAAGCAATGAGTGACACAAAGCCCATTTCCAGAAAAGTTGGGTACACTTTCTAAAAATGCAATACAAAACGAAATCTGTAATTTGTTAATTCAATTGAATCTTTATTTAACAGACAAAAGAGCAAAGAAAAGATTACTTCTTTTTCTTTATCCTGGTCAGGGTGGCAGTGGATCTGGAGCCTGTGCCCTGAATGGGATACCTGTACATCACAGAGCACGTAGCAAACTGCTGTCGTAAGTTCGAGGTTTTCCCAGAATGCTTGTAGTCATGGTACACCCTTAATGCTCATACTTAATGCTCATACGTGAAAATCCAAACTTTGCTTCTACGTCTGAAATGCTATGACCCATCTCACGAGCTCCAACTATTAAACTGTGTTGAAAATCACAAAATTGTGATAACTTGCCATTCTCACTGCGGAAACAGCTCTAGAAGCTTCCATAGATGTCTATCACTTTATATACACACTGGTAGACACAACCAATGACATGCATATGTGGTGTTGCTATGTATTTTACATAGGCTTCAGTGTACACAATCACACACTCATTCACACCTCAGTGTAATTTAGCATAGCCTATCCAACTCCTGGAATATTGTTGTTTTGGGAGGTGGGGGTAAAATGGAGAACCTGGAGGACTCCGGACCCTATCCGTGAACACTGAGTGCTAGGCAGGAATGCACCTTGGACAGGATGTCAGTCCACTGCACAACACCAACACCACCAGCCACTGATAATACATCTTTTAAGTATGTCTTCCTATTTTATGAAAAAAATACCACTTCTGTTTTCTGTTACAATTCTAGACACTTCTGGCTGAATATGCTCTGTGTACCACAGCCAAAAGCTTTCAGGTTCCACAGTTTAGGTAACTGTATGTTCCAGTGTGTGTGCAGATCGAGTAAAAACACCTGAATCACCTTCTAGATGACAAAGCAGGGGACATTACTCTGGCTTTAGTGCAACATCATTAGCACACAAATCCTAATACTCCTAATGCTTAATTGGTCATTATTTCAGGGTTAATATGCAAGAAATCTGCTTTGGTATTAAAGATAAATGTATCAAGTAGGACAAGTGAAGGAAATAAACGATATAAATGGCACTACGCATAATTCTACCATCAAGAAAGTGGTCTGGTCAATAACCTATGCTGAATGTGAAAGTGTTTCTTTTTTATGACATATTCAATTATTTGGTTCTTCAATTTTGCTGTTTATAATTAGTGAGCCATAAATTAAAAACAACACTAAATGACACAATAGCCTATTGATATATCAATTCAGACCATGTACATGGAAGATTAAAAAACCTACCAAGAAATATCTGTACAACTGTGGTTTAATCTATCATTGGGGATTAGCCACATTCAAGACAAGTTAATCTTGTACCAAAAAACAAAACAAAACAAAAGAAAACAAAAAAGACATTGACATTCTGAAAGAAAGCCTGGTGGGTTAAACTCCCCTGCAGCTTGTTCCTCATTCATTATCCTCTCAGGCTGCAACCTTGAAATACCTGTGTGTGAGTGTGTGTGTGTGTATGTGTGTGTGTGTTTGCGCGTTGCACCAGCTGTTTAACAAGAAAAAGAGTAATCTATACATTCAGAAAGCATATTCAGCAGAACAACATCTTTTTTAAATTGCTTCCTCCTGGTTCTTTGGTTTCCTCC
Source organism: Scorpiodoras heckelii (assembly GCA_028566435.1). Taxonomy (NCBI): domain Eukaryota; kingdom Metazoa; phylum Chordata; class Actinopteri; order Siluriformes; family Doradidae; genus Scorpiodoras; species Scorpiodoras heckelii. The sequence goes on from JAOVVH010000023.1 coordinate 15,491,483, forward strand.
CTCATCCTAAAAACATCCCTGTAGTGCAACTTCTCCTCTAAATTTGTGTGAATAAGTGTGTGAACGTGGACTGGCATGTATTTCGGAAATGCACACTGCAACCCTGATCAGGATGAAATAGTAATTAAAGAGGCATGAATGAATGAATGAATGAATGAATGAATTGGTTCAATCATATTCCTAAGTATAAAAAGTGAATTCAATGTTCCTAAAACATATCCATTTCAAACACCAGCACGGAATCATACTCCACAGACCTCTGTTAACGTGAGTGTTAGACTTACTTAATGACAGGATGTGCAAATAAAACTTTAAGTGACATGCTATTCAGTAGCTGGGTGTTTCCTCAGGCCAGGAACAAACATTTCTTCAGAAGGTGTATAATTTCCCAGTAGATAAAACACTGAATAGAGGCAGCTGGATACACACTACTAACTCCAGCATCTGGAGCATATATTTCATCTCAAATTATGTGATACACTATATGGCCAAAAGGCTGTGGACACCTGACTATCGCTTCCATATGTACTTGCTGAACATCCCATTCCATATTTAGACCCAACTTTGCTGATATAGCAACCTCCACTCTTCTGTGAAAACTTTCCACTAGATTTTGGAGCTGACTCTGGGGATTTGTGCTCATTTGTGCTTGGTCAAGGACCTCTGGTGTGTTCCAGTTCATCCCAAAGATGTTCAGTGGGGTTACGATCAGGGCTCTGTGCAGGCCACTCGACTTCTCAAACATCAGCCTTTACAAACCATGACTTCATGGAGCTTGCTTTGTGCACAGGGGCATTGTCATGCTAGAACAGGTTTGGGTCTCCTAGTCTCAAGTGAAGGGAAATTGTAATGCTACAACATACAAAGACATTCTCTACAAGTGTGTGCTTCTGACTTTGCTTGGGGAAAACCCACAAATGGGTGTAGTTGTCAGGTGTCAAAAAACTCGTGCCCATATAGTTTACTGGTGCATGACACGAGTCATCACCAAACCTTAACATGGTCTAAAAAGCATTTAACATTGCATGTTGCATGTTGTATGCTAAACAGGTGAATACTCCTTTGTCTCATGCATTCATTTTCCAAACAAGAAAGCTAAGTATTTTTCTAGTCAACACCCCCAGCCATACATGTACAGAATCTGCTCGCAACGTCCCCTTCCTTCTTAGCAATGAAGCCTGCTGAGAACGTTTTAGATAGGGTCGGACAATTTCACCATGCCCATTACAGACACCATCTGCATTTTAAAAGGAAATATTCCTCACCGTTCCAACAAGAATGTAATTGTAAATATCCAAACTATGATCAACTTTCATCATACCTTAACATCATACTGTAAGCAAAAGTTTTATATCTGCTGAAAAAAATGTTTTCTCACATTCTTGTTCAAAGCAATGAATAATGACATTTTGCCATTTTGTTCTGACCGCTTTAGGGAAAGATATGCACGATAACTTGGTTGTTCTTTACCTCAATGCAACAGTCTCTAAGGGACCTAATAAGAGATTTTGCCATAGGTTTAAAAGTCAAAATAAAAACACATTAAATACAAACCTTTTTCGTTTTAACATGGAAAACATTTCTGAACAGCTGATTAAAGTTTTTAATCAAGCAGCGGCTCGAGTTCATTGAAGAACTGAGGGAAGTGGACAGAGATTCTTCTGTGATAAAGAGAATTAGTTGAGTAATCTCAACACATGAGAAAAGCTGAGATAGCAAAGAACTCATCCAAAAAGAGATAACGAGAAATAACAAGCGGAATAAGACAGCAGGAGAAGAAGAACAGGACGGCTTAAGGTGTCCTTCATTTCATCCTGACTGATGCAGAAGGTTTACAGAATTGTTGCGTGATTAGACAGAGACGGAAGCATTAAGCTTGAAAGGGCAGAGGGACGGCATCAATTGCAGAAGAGAATCGCAGAAGCCCACAAAATGCCATTTCATCGGCAAATATTACCACCGTTTCCATCATTCACACAGATATCATCATCATCATCATCATTATGCCACTGACTGCCATGTTTGTGTCAGCCAGGTCACTTGAAAGAAAGTTCTCCTTCTTCACCTAACACTGGACAAGAATACAAACAGGCAGGCAGTGAAGCAAAAAGGCCATGTTGCCATGGTGAAGAATGTGCCGTGTGTGAGCTCTAGTGGAAAAAAAGAGCAGAACAGAGGTGTGGGAGAGATGGATTACTCACCGTGTATAGCTCGTTTGTCACTTTCACCAACTCCTCATGCATCTGAATGCCAATTTCTTTACTCTGAAAAAAAACAGGCACATATTCTTCAACAGTAAGTTACTCATCAACTCAACATTGAAATACATAAAAAAAATGTGCTGTATTTTCTGGACACAAGGCCCCATTACAGTTAAAAATCAACATCCTGTATTCATACACCAACACAGGATGGATGCCTGTCCATAGGGATGCACTGTGTGTGTGTAATTGCTGTGTGTTTACAAAAATCTTGCAGTCCAGAAATGAAATGAATGCACTCATTTCCTTTCCAATTATTCATTTATTATTTTACTATTTTTACATAATTTCAATTCATTTTATTTTATTGTGATAATTTCACACCAGTACTATATAATAACATTTCTATTTATTATGATCGCCATTATTACTGCATTATTAATAATACATGAGGGTATATATGAAAGTATGTGTATGAATATACTGTATATGTACTGTATATCTGTACACTAGGTATGGGAATCTTTTACCATCTCACGATTCGATTCGATTCCAATTTTTGGGGTCACGATTCGATTCAAAATCGATTTTCGATTCAAAATCGATTTTTCGATTCAAAACGATTTGATTCATAATGATTTCTGCTTCACTCTATAGGTGTGTAAAGGATCCTCATGATCTAC
>JAOVVH010000023.1:15494466-15509282 GCA_028566435.1 Scorpiodoras heckelii
TGCGAAGCTCATGTCAAGCTCGGTCTTCCCGGGCATTCGGTAAAAACCAAAATGAAGCCAGATCTTTGCCTTCACCGAAGACGAGGCCGGTTGAATCTTACTTCCGTCTTAGTTTTGGTGCTTTCCGTGCATGCGTACGTTCCAGAACCGGCTGCGTGGTGACATCAGGACGTCCCGCGTATTTACAAAGTGAAGGCGGACAGCCAGCGGATTTGTTTATATATGAAAGAATGTGTATGTATGTACTGTATATGTAGTGTATATCTGTACACGATTCCTTTTTTGTATTTTCTTGTTTGCTGTTTCTGGTTGTAAGCTAATCTTAATAAAAAGAATTAATTAAAAACTGCAATATAGACTATATATGATTTTGTCATTTAAATTAAATTGCAATTGTACAGCCTCTAAAATGAGACACCCCTGTTAATATGTTTATTTTAGTTTATACCCCAGCACTGAGTTCTCAGAAGGTATTAATGTTACTTTTCCATAACAGCCGCTCACAGAGTTGTTTTCCGCCAGCCAAGTTTATGGTAATGTGCATGTTCTAATACGTTATCATTCCTAATAACAACCTGCATACAGACTTGCATCATGGACGCTCCACACAAACAGATTAAACAGAGAACATTTGTAGTTGATGTGGTGAAGTTTTCTGTAAGGAGACATTTATTTAGTATTTCTGGAAGGAGTCCCCAGTGTCAGTGTTTTGTAATAGTCAGAGGCAAAGCTTTTTTTTTTTTTTCCGCGATTTCCCCGATTTTCTCCCTAATTTAGTCTTATCAAATTTTAACCCATTGGTAATTCTCCCATGTCACATGACAACCTACCAGTCAGGGAGAGCGACGCTATCACACATGCTTCTTCCAAAACATGCAACGAAGGCCGCTGCCTATTTTCGAACTGCTGCTCATGCAACTTCCGGGAGTGGTGTAACGCACTCGGAGGAAAGCACTCCCGCCCACCTTCTGTATGCGTGAGCTCACAGACGCCTGTGATTGGACAGTGTCGCTCTGATTGACATGGGAGAGAGCATATGCTGCCCCTCCCACCCTGAGAGGATGTCCAATTTGCTCTCTGAGCTCCCGGCTATGGGCAGCTATAGCATCACCCGGATTCGAACTGGCGATCTCCGGATGACAGGGCGAATGCGTTGCCATTGCGTCACCATTTGGGAGCCCATAAAGCTGTACTTTTAAGATATTTTTATGAGTCTTCAGGCAGTTTCTTGGTAACATGACAAGTTTTTGCTGTTTTTCTGCTATAACAGAAGTATTAAAGAAAAATGTTTCACAATTTCACTTAAAAAAATTACAGCAATTAATAAAGTTCAATTCATCTAGGCTTATAATATGATTACAATAAACTAGTGCTGTCATGCAATATTTTTTTAAAATCGCATTAATCATGGTTTTAACACATTTGTCTTGTCTTGTTGATGTCGTTTATCACTGGACTATTTTAAGAGAAGCGACTGTTGAACGCTGCCTCTTTATTCACTTGACTTTATTTGATAAAGGTGAAATATTAAAGATGATTGACATCTTTTCATTTTTTTAAAATAAAAAATAGTTTTTGTCTTTCGTTCCTCTGATATACTGATTAGAGTTGGAGTTTAATTAAAGGCATTGATTCGCCAATTAGAGTAATGCGGCACGTTGCATGAAACATACATTAAAAAGTTAAAATACATCATCCACAGTTCAAAGACACTTCATCACATTTATTTCAAAAGTGCCTATAGCATATAAAATAAGTCTGAACAGTGCTGTTTATCATGCTAAATACAGCCGGTTGCTAAATACAGCCAGGTGCTGTCACAACAGCTGTCCGCTGTTGATGACGTTGCAGAGTGAGTTTCAAATAGAGCTATTTTAGCGTCTGAGTTCCCTATAAGGTGCCCCTGGGATTCTGCACCCTGTACTTTGTGTAGGGAGCAAGTATACATAATTAGGGACACTTGCGATTGGAATGCAGCCTAAAATCGGTCTTAGACTAGAGCAACATAGGATGGACTTGAAATTTTAGAGGGAGACTGTTTTTCCGTTTGTCCATACTCTCAAAATAGCTCAATCTCAATGTACTTGGGCTATGTATTTGATATATAATGTTGCTGATGTAGGCGAAAACTAACCTAATCTCTTGTCAGTTGGGGAATTTAATATCTCCAGGTCACATGACACATGTTTTTGGATTGTGGGAGGAAACCAGAGCCCCCAGAGGAAACCCATGCAGACACCCAGGTAGAGCATGCAAACTCCACACAGAAAGGACCCAGGCTGCCCATGAGCCGAACCCGGGCGCTACCCACCGTGCCACCATGCCGCCAACAATCTCATTATCATACCATAATGCTTTAGTTTAGCTAAAGTCTTTTTCTACAGCCATGGAAAATATATGTCGGTATATACATCATTACAAATGAGTCATTCCACAGCAGTGTTCACATGCTGAGCCTTCATAATTCACTTCATAAATAGGTGCAGTTGTTAGATGTTGCAGTGAATATATGTTATCGATTTAGAGGCCTGTAAGTGCCTTCCAGCAGCATATTAGTTAGCATAAAACACAGCTAGCTGCAGGTCTCTATACTGTGTGTCTGTGTAAATAAATAATAATTATTTATTGAACTATTTATTAATAATAAACCTACTGAAGGGCCTGATTTCACTTCTTTTGCTCATTTTAAAATGGTATACCATAAAGATGAACAAATGGGCAACTTACAGTATAAACAAAAATAACAGGATATATTACTATCAGCCTAATGTTTCATATATATAGTGTAACTTTGAATCATAAGCCACTGCACCCATGAGAATAAAAGAAATAACGTGTGGTACTATACTGCTTCAGATGAAATTTGGCCACAGCATGTGCTAAAATCTCTAAAGTCTAGTTCCAACATGCAGTCATTCATTTTCCTGTAATAACTGTTATGTTTAGCAGGAGAACAAATCAGACCCTTTAATTAATCTCTGCCAAGACTCACCCATACACCATGAGTCACCCAAAACCTGTCGGATCATGGGAGGTGGGAGTAAACTTCTGAAGGAAGTGATTAAAACAGAGAACCTGATATTCAATCATTCTCTTTTTAATAACGGTGGTCTGTCATATCCATTCATGTCTCCTTAGTTTAGACTTTTGAAGGACCACAAATGGAGGTCAGCACAGGATATTTAGCTGAAATTCACTGCTGTCCAGATGTTTACTTTGACTTAGTCCCATAAGGAAATCATCTTGCGGTTAATTGGGAGAAAGAGACATGTGCAGTCCAGATGTTTAAATATCAGATCTCTGTGTAATCACATGTTAATCGCGAAACTCCTACCGCAAAATATTACTCAATGAATTGTTTATCGCTGCAGCATTAGTTTGTAAAATGTTGGGTTTTCTTTTAAATAGTCACATTGTGATGCAAAAAATTTTCATAAATATGATGATATCAATCCCATCACATACATTTCTGTGAAAATTCTTCTGCATTACAATATAATATGTATTGTATACATATATAGCATAATAGAAAATCTATTTCTCATTTCAACTTTTATTACTTTGTGTGCATAAAGTACAGTATAGTAGCTTATATGTTTTTTTAGTCATTTAATATATCTTCCCTGGAGTAAATGCAGTATTGTAGCTAACTTCCCTTCAAGCAAAACTTACCTTCTGAGGTTAGGTTTTGACAATAATGTTATACAATAATCAAATTTACTGTATATGTTATCCAAACTACCTTAACAAATAAAAGCCCTGACTTGTAATATTTTCTGCACAGAATTTTCTGAGAAAGAAAAACGGAGGTCCAAACACTCGCCACGTTGCTTTATCTAGCTTAATGTTTGGCCTCTGTGAGAGATTTCAGGAGGTGCCTTAAAGCTATTTTATTGCTTTGCCTTTATATCGTTTGGTGTTCACTTCCTTAACATTTCTGCTTCCCAAACGCTGCTTCATGTTGTTAAATCACAGAGAGTTATAATCCCCAACAATCAATAGCACCTGCAGTGCAGTGCAGTGAACAACAATATTTAAACAGAATATTACTACATAACTGTGTAACACAATAAAGCAACGGTAAAATATCTTACAATATACTAAAAACATACGAGTGACCTTTGGAGGTGACACAGTAAAAGATTGGGTGTATAAGTTTCTCCAAACTGTACTCTGTAATTTAGTGAAACAGCCACAGAACTAAATCTGTGTGTGTCAGATGTTATAAAGTGGTCAGGATAAACAACGCACAATAAAATATAATTAGAGGCTCTTGACCATATTGCTGCTTTCAGTATATCAATACACTACGTCTGACACACACACACATGTCTAAAGCCCTACCCTCTATAATCAGCATGAGTTATGTGTTATAGGCAACACTTGATACCCTGACACATGCATCACATCCTGTCAGCACACACACACACACACACACACACACACACACACACACACACACACACACACACACACTCACACACACATCCTAAAAGCTGACGTTATTATACTGCAAACTCTCATTCCAATATTTCATACTCAACAATGAGCCTCATTTATCAAATTGAATACGAACAAATTTATTTATAAATTTTGTTCAGGATCTTTTACATAACAAATAAGGTTTTCATGAAAATCCAGTTAGTTTGAAAAAAACAAAAACGTCATATCCTATTAAGAATACTAGGTTTGTGTAAATGTAATAAGTTATTTCAAATGGATATATGGCTTATGACGTCAAGTTTAAATAGCATATTTATTTCATTTGCATGCAAACAAAATGTTATCAGTCTGGACGAAGGCAATCCAAACAAAACCCATCCAGCCATTCAATTAAAACAAAAGAAATGCCATTATATACGTAAGTGGAGGGAGAGTCAGCCTGTGCCTTTACTGGAAACTTTACTACCCTCCACACTTATGGAGGCACTCTTTCAGTTGTTCAGTTATCATTTTGACGTTTTGAGCTCTCTGTGAGCTTTACCTTATATGGAGTTTCGTGGGAGTCTCCAAATGCAAATCAGCTGTGTGACACAACTATGCCTTTCTAAAATACTCCATGCTGCATTTTTATGTGTTCTTATAGTGTGGAAAGTTTTATCCAGATTTAAACTGTACAAAATTTACATACCTTAAAAAACAATGTGTTTAGATGTATTACTGTGACTGCTTTGTCAAACACAGAGCATGAAGACAGTCACACTTGTTCTGATGCAACAGTGAAAGTAAGTGAGTCCAGTCCACTCTCCAGAGAAAACACTGCTTTGACTACCATCTGAAACCCTGCGTCGATCCACTGATTATATAACACTGACATATGCAGCCTTTCCATGCACATTATGGATGTGTTAATCGTCAGAAAGAGATGAGTAGTTACACTTGAAATAACTCAACATGGTGCTATTCTATAGAGATCAGTGTCTAGCCCCAAGCTAGCAGGGCATCCAGCTGAGATGCCGGTTTGAGTTCTCAGCATGGGAGTGTTTTCTGCCTAAAAACGTATATACAAAAAAATCTCCTTTAATACACGCCACCCAACAGTAGCAACAGTAAACAGTGCCAGGGAATGATTGTAGGTTTCTTATTTTGGCTAAATGACATTATCATGGTCTTAATTATCATAGATTTAATTTAATCCAATCCAATTCAATCCAAATAAATCTTAAAGACAGCTCTATCCATACTTGGGCAGCATGGTGGGTAGCACTGTTGCCTAACAGCAAGAAGGTCCTGGATTCAGTTTCTAGGTGTAGCAGTGTGGGTCCATTCTGTGTTGAGTCTGTATATCCTCCCTGTGCCTGTGTGGGTTTACTCCGGGTACTCCGGTTTCCTCCCACAGTCCAAAGACATGCAAGTTAGGTAAACTGACCATACCAAATTGCTCTATGACTGTGTATGAAAGTTGAACTTATGTACTGATGTAACCTTGTGCTTGTCATGAATAGCCACTGATGCCAAAATGATGTTAAAAACCAATAAACAAATAATCCATACTCTTGAGCTCCTCCAAGCTAAAACAGCATACAGGAAAGGTTTAATACAGTAGGCTCATACTGGGTTGCACCAGTTTACTGCTTTCATTCATATTTTAAGGCTGATTAAGGTCACACCTCTGACCAACACAAGCTGCCACTAATCCCTTGGGCTCTTTCACTGCTCGTCATTGGATGATTCCTGTTCCCCACTTCCGGCCTCTCCTGCGAATGTTAACTGAGAGGGAGTGCACACACCTAGAGGAAGCCCAGCCAGGTGTAAACATGCTGCTGCTGTTTGCTTTAGACCTCAGGAATCTGGACTATGTGCTGACACCAATCCACATATAGAGCCCCAAGCTGTCAAGTATAAACCATGTGGCACTGTCCTTCACTGATGCCTAAAAAATTCTTCCAATGTGACAGCTTAGTCTTCTTTATACATCCAAACCCTATGGGTTACTATAAAGTAACTGCACCAGGAACAATAGAAAATGATTAGCTAATATTATATGAGTGCTGAAGGAAAGTAAGAAATTATCCATGGCTCTGAGCTATGTAACACGGTACTGTTAGCACACGCCCGTTAATAAGACGAAGGTTTAAAATACCTGTGGTAAGGAGTCTGCTGTTCAAACACTGTCTGAAATGATGAATAAAGCAGGTACAGCCGTTTTGCAGCATTTTTATTCTAGCTGCCAGAACTCATCTCGAAAAATTTTATTATTAATTTAATTATTTAATTAATTTATTTAAGAAGTTAATTATTTTTACATTAGAAGCAGTGCTATGTACAGGCTTTAATAAAACCTTTAAATAAATTACTACCAATATTAAGATTCTTTTATTAGACAAATTATTATTAGGACTTCATATGAATCAGCATCCTATCACAGAGCATTGTGGGACTGATCTGCCTTATTGCTGGTGTGATGTTTTACGGAATCTCATTAACGCAACAAAACACAGGGAAAAAATAACTTATCACTCAACTATGATTTTTTACCTTCACCAAGGAGGTTATGTTTTTGGTGCTGTCTATTTGTTTGTTGGTTTGTCTGGCAGCAGGATTACAAAAAAAAATGACAGGGCCGATCGTCTTGAAACCTGGTAGAAGGTTTAGCATGAGCCAAGGAAGAACACACTAAATTGTTTTTTACGAGAATGGCAAAAATAAACTGGGTTTGTCATGCATGTGCGATCCCGTCATAAAAAACACTTGCCTGTTGGCCTTGGCGGAGGTCTGCGCTCTCTGAGTGCACTTCTAGTCTTTATCTTGTAACTGCAAGCTATTTTCAAACAACTATGACTTTTTCTAATATCTCACAATTACATTTTTCATCCCGTAATGTCTAGTTACTCTCCCACAATTGCGACTGGCATCACACAGTTATGACATTTTATCTCCCAATTATTTGTTAATATCACACAATTGTGGCTTCGTGTTTCGGTTTCCATGAATCACACCACAACAATACAGGCATATGCAGCAGGGTGTAAAGAGGCAATATAACCTACCTGAAGTATTCTTTTCAGCAGGAACTGACTGTTCCGAGAGAGCATCTTAGACTGAATAGGATAGAGTGCCTGAGGCGTTGCTGTGGCTCACAATTTTGGCTCACAGCACAAATAAAATTCCACAACGGAAGATATTACCTTATATCTGCAGGATAAATCTGTGTAATATTTTCTCATATGTGCCAGAAAGACTTCCATAATATTTATGTCAAGCCTATACACAGTGCCGGATGACCAAATAGGCAGAGTAGGCACCAGCCTATGGGCCCCATGCCTTTTATGGGCCCTGTGACAATAGATCAAAATAATATTGATTTGATTCTGAAAGAAAAGTATAATCAACTCAAACAATTTATTGTTATTATTTCAAAATTAAAAAAAAATGTCACTTGAAGCTTATCAAGAATCATTCAATCAGCTTATCAACTGTTTTGAAATGTGTTGCTGCTGTGTATGTGTGTGTATATATACTCGGCAGCAACGAATCTCAAAACGGGGCAATGAGACGGGGCCATGTTTACCATTGGGTAGCAACCCCTCTTCTTTTAACACCAGCATGTAAACGTCTGGGAATTGATGAGACCAAATGCTGGAGTTTTGGGAGAGGAATGTTTTCCCATTATTGTCTGATGTAGGATTCGAGCTGCTCAACAGACCTGGGTCTTCTTTGCCAGATTTTTCATTTCATGATGCTGTAAATGTTCTACTGGTGAAAGGCCTGGACTGTAGGCAGGCCAGTTCAGCACCTGGACTCTTCTACTGCGAGGCCATGCTGTTCTGATGGATGCAGTATGTGGTTTAGCATTGTCTTGCTGAAATGTACAAGGCCTTCCCTGAAAGAGATGTGTTCTAAAAGCTCTATATACTGTTCAGCATTGATAGTGCCTTTCCAGATGTGTAAGCTGCCCACGCCATAGGCACTAATGCAACCCCATACCATCAGAGATGTAGGCTTTTGGACTGTGTGCTGAGAACAAGCTGGATGGGTCCCTCTCCTTTTTAGTCCGCAGGACACGGCGTCCGTCTTTTCCGGAAAGAATTTCAAATTTTGATTCATTTGACCACAGAACAGTCTTCTGTTTGCCTCAGTCCATTTTAAATGAGCTTTGGCACAGAGAAGATGGTGGTGTTTCTGGATCGTGTTGACATATGGCTTCTTCTTTGCATAATATAGCTTAACGTGCATTTGTGGATTGTACAGTTAACTGTGTTCACAGACAGTGATTTCTGGAAATGTTCCTGAGCCCATGCAGTGATTTCCTGTACAGAGTCATGCCTGTTTTTGATGCAGTGCAGCCTAAGTGCCCAAAGATCACGAGCATCTAATGTTGACTTTCAGTCTTGCACAGAGATTTCTCCAGATTCTCTGAATCTTTTGATGATATAATGTACTGTAGATGGTGGGAGATTCAAAGTCTTCACAATTTTATGTTGAGGAACATTTTTCTGGAATTGTTCCACAATTTTTGTGCAGTTTGGTGAAAATCTGCCCATCTTTACTTCTGGGAGACTTTGCCTCTCTAAAATGCTCTTTTTATACCCACTCATGTTACTGACCTGTTGCTAATTAACCTACTTAGTTGCAAAATGCTCCTGCAGCTGTTTTCTTATTAGTACCACTTACTTTCCAGCTTTTTGTTGTCCCATCCAACTTTTTTGAGATGCGCTGCTGCCATATAGTTCAAAATGAGCTAATATTTTTCTTGAAATGATAAAATGTCTCACTTTCAACGTCTGATGTGTTCTATGTTCTAATGGGAATAAAATATGGGTTTATGATATTTGCAGATCATTCCATTCTGTTTTTATTTACATTTTATACAACATACCAACTTTTTTGGAATTGGGGTTGTATATACAATACACAGTATATGTATACTGTAGGTTTATATACTATATACTGTAAGAAAACAATAAAATAATCTTTTTTCTGTTTTAAGTATGTTTACTGCACTCATCTTGAATTTAAAAAGAAAACACAGAGCTAGATTGTTAGTAGCAAGTAAGTCTTTAGAAATGGTTAGCTACCTATTTTGCATTAATGTCTCCTAAATGTGCGCATTATGATCAATATTCCACAGGCATTAGTTGTGTCACAACATTCACTTCTGGAGACAGAGCAGGCACAGACCTTCTTAAAGAGGCGAATGACATCCTCGCTGATCTGTGCCAGGCGGACGATGACGTTGTTGATGTAGATGTCATTGAGTATTGCGTGGTCTCGGCTTTCTCTGCGAGTTTGGTTCAAAACCAGGTACCAGCAGTTCACTGAAGACAGGAGGTGCTGGTCTTTCCTAAACAAAAGAAACAACGACAGATCTCAGGGAAATTAATATGACCATGGTCTGACAGCTGGGTCTATTACTCAGACTGTAGAAAGTATTGAGTTTCAAACATTAATATTAGAGAACAATATCGATATACACATAATTCCTTTTATTGACTTACAGAAACATGAAAAGTCAGGCACACACAGCTAGTTCCCTATGGGTACACTCATATAAACACAGTTTATTTCACCTTTTCAAGAGTACATCATAATAGCCAAAAAAATTTTATAATTGTGACTCAACATGCAAAGGGAATATTAACAGAGCATTCAGTGATTTGATTCTTTCAGTAGATTATGTTTTATTGTGTGGAAGGATTCAGTCACACCTTTATGTAATCATCTTGGCTAATTAAAGTCAAAATCTGACAATACTACTACTACCCTACTAAACAATGAACAATCTGTGTGTGCAGCTCAATGAATCTGTTTATTGTCTGAAGCTGTCAGAGAACGGAAAATGCAGTCGCTTTTAATTAACTTTTGTTTGGCAAAAATCACGGTTTCTATGCCAAGTCTCATTTTCTTTAAAGGGCCTCTTACAGGCTGCCATTATTCACTTACAGCAGAAATAAAGATTAAAGGGGACACTTCTCAGCATCCTTGAATACTGAATGCCACACAACACACCCAAACACATGCATTTACATGCAACTGAGTTGTCTGGCAGCTCATCGATCACTTAATGCCTTAACGCTGGTAATCATAATGACCCTGAACCAGACAGAGTGAAAGCGTCCTAGCATGATCCTAATCTGCTTTCATGGCCTTAAGCTTTCATTAACCACCAACACACCCCCACAACCCCACCTCTGTCTCAGCCCTATCTCCTTCCCCAATCAATCAACAAGCCTGAGGATGAAGAAAGAAAAGCTAGGACGGGAGGAAAATCATGAAAAGCACAGAGATAGCTGGACGAGGTTTCAGATAAAGTGAGCAGGAAAGCAATTACTTTGGAGACTAAGACAAGGGACAAATCTGTAGCACCATGCCTTTAATTTCTTACACCTGGGCTACACTATAAGATTTAAACAATATTGCAACAAATGTTGAAAATTTGAGACCCCAGATATAATGACTGACTTTACAGTTTTTCTGTCCTTCGGTCACCAAAGGTTAAAAGTGACATAATCATATCAAAACCTGACAACAGGTTAAGGTGAAAACCAAAGAACACAGGAAACAAAAGCAAGGCTGAGAATGTAAAAGATATATAGCACAAAAAGGCTTCACAAGGAGGAACAGAAATGACAAGACAGAATTAAACAAACGAATCAAGTGAGACACAGAACAGGTGAACACGTTAGGGTAGTCAACTACTATAAATAAAGGGGTCCAAACACAGGATGAAACTAAAACAAAAGCACATGGCATGAACTCAAAACAAAACACAAGAGTGGCGCTTGTCATGTTGAGAAACGCACTGCCCACTGACAGGAAGGATTCTTACAACTATAACATTACCCTCAAACACCATACCTTTTCAGATTATAGTCAGGAATCACAAATGTGACTTTAGATTAAAATAAACATGTTTCACAACAGTTTAATTTGGCTGCCACTGATTAGCAGTGTGGACTGTGTTTTTATATAAGACAGTCTGGCTTTCCCTCACATTACAGAAAATTGAGTGATAAATATTATGTATAATAAATATTTGTGAGTTTAAAACAGCATATCAAATGCTGGACTGTAAGAAGATCTGAGGGATTATGACTGGATTATCACACACCACACACCGCAGGATAATCTGGGAAGAGAATCATTTAAGACTAGCCTTTGCATAAATGTTATTTTTTAAAGGAAACATGGTGTATCAAATCTTCCACATGCTAATTTACTCCAGCAGATAATCACGTTATGATTAACTCATTTTGTCAGTAAAATACTGTAATAATGAGTCTGTTTTAATATTCAATCATAATCTGATGTTTGAATTTGCTTTTTAATGTTGGTGTATTGCTATTTTGGTTGAGGCCAGAAATTAAATATATCAATTAATAACAAGGACAGTATTGTTAATTAATAGTGTCATATTTATGTATTCAATATTGACTTCAACTGGCATTCCATATGTTTTTTTGTGTATTTAATGCCCAAAATACAAAATTTCAGTTTAACATATTGGGTTTTACATCAAACTATCAGATGTCCTCACTTGAGCACTAAATGCCCTTAAGCTGAAGGTCATAAACACGCATAACTCGAACACACCATAGTTACACCATAGTTACATCTGATGTTTGAATATTAATATGTGCAATAACTGTATTAAATCCTCAACTCTGTATACAACCCACTGCACATGACTGCAGCGCATGCTTGTTAACTCTGTCACACTCTGTTTATATTCATCATTGACTTTCTGCATATCTCCTCTCCAAACCCCTTGCATGGCTTAAATGATTGTGACTGCTGCATTCAAAATAAAAACGATCTCTGACATCTCTGACACATAAATATATCTGCATAAATATATTTGAGTAATTTCTGTCACTCAGCTGGTTATTATAAAAATATCACTCTGTTTCACTGCATATACTCACTTCTTTAACCACAGCTCTAATTAATGTCGTCACTTTTACATATGTGCCTCTCTGTGCCACGTTAATGCGTACATTGCTCTATGGAAAACAATAAAACTATACACTGAAGTTCCAGGAAAACTTGTATAGCAGTTAATACTTGGTAGGTCTCCCACAGGGTCTTGTATGAAACATTGCACAGACCTCATGCTGATGTTTGTTTAGGCCCCAGCACTGAATTCTGATGTTACTTGATGCAGTGTCGCACGCCTATCGTGTGAAATGATTCTTGCCAGCCGACACTGGTCATGTTCACCCAGAGTCTTTTTACTGCCACACTGCTGTCATAAGTTTGAGGTTTTGTCAGAATTCTTGTAGTCATGGTACACCCTTGTGAAATGCTCACACGTGAAAATCCAAACTGTGCTTCTACCTCTGAAATGCTATGACCATCTCACGAGCTCCAACTATTAAACCATGTTGAAAATCGCAAAATTGTGATGACTTGCCATTCTCACAGTGGAAACAGCTCTAGAAGCTTCCATAGATGTCTATCACTTTATATATGCACTGGCAGATGCAACCAATGATGTGCACAGGTGGCATTGTTGTGTATTGTGTTCATAGCATGTATCAGTATGTATCAGTTTTTCTGGTACTTCAGTGTACAGTGGTGTGTTTGTTCTGTAAGTCAGCACTGTACGCCACAGCACGCAGAAGAGTCTCAAAGACAAGCAAAGATGTCAGGTGCATTCATCTGATGTGCAGAAAATTTCCTATCTATCATCATAGCTGACAAAGAGTGCAAACACAACAACCATAGACAGCAGACAACACTCAGCCTACACTGCATTACACATGCGCTGATAAAATGTAAGAGTTTTGCTTACTGTGAAGTGAATAAAATGAAAGTAGTTTCTTTATCTGTTGATTTGACTGCTTACAGGGAAGTTAAATTCAGTATTTTTACTGAGGCTGGATTTCAACAGTGAAATGGGCAGAAGCAGGTTAGAGAAATAACATTTTTGCTGCTAGAATGATGATGATGTGGTGTGAACAGAACATCTGTTTGTACATTTACAATGAGGCCAAGTGAAGCGTTTTGTATCTCACCTCCCATTCATGCTCTGTCAAGACAGGTAAAAATCCTGCGCAGAGGACTGTGGGTGTGAGAGTGGTGTAAAACAAGAGATGAGAATGAAAAACTAATTGAGATTTTCTCAACTTGCAAATAAGAAGGAAATGCTGACAGATGGCAGCCAATCAGGCTGTTGAATGTTCAACATGACTAGATGTCATGTTTTATGATCCAGTATACCAAACCCATAAAAGGCCTCTACAACAAGTGGGAAGTGATCATTCTGCTTTATAAATTGTGTTTATTTGATGAACATATGCACACTGAGAAGCATATCTGACTGATAAACTAATCCAGAATGTAGCTGCATGACTTGATTTTCAGTCTCCCCGCGTCATACTGTTGCTGCATTCCCTCAAATGGCTAACACTGATGCTTGTGGTGCAAATAGACCTACCACTGCATCAAGACTCTTCCCTGTCCTGGCACTTGGGTGGTGGAATGAACTTGCCCTAGCTGTCCAAGCAGCTGAATCACTGACCACCTTCCCATGAAGACTAAAGATCTACCTCTTTACCAAATACTTGGCAAACACAATGTGCACTGATAAAAGCAAAATACATAAAAACCTGACTTGTGCTCTAACCAATCCAAAGGTTTTATTTTAATGGTATTTAACCCTAACCCTAACCCTAGGTGATAAATACACTGGATTAAAATATAACTTAATGTGAATTCTTTAAAAAAAATATATACTACATACAATATCTACAAAAATGTAATATATACAGCTGATATATCCAGAACTACAACATTGCAAGCACACTATATTTCACAAAGTATATGGACACCTGACCATCACACCTATACGTACTTAACAGCCCATTCTAATAGCACAGGCTTTCTATGCAGCTTGTCACCTCTTTCCTGCTCTAACAGCCTCTACTCTCAAAAGGCTTTTCACTAGATTTTGGACCATAGCTGTGGGAATTTGCCCATGTATCCACCAGAGCATTAGTCATGTTGGATGAGACGACCTGGTGCAAAATTGGTGTTCCAGTTCATCTCAAAGGTTTTCAGTGAGGTTCAGGGCTCTGTGCAGGCCACTCAAGTTCTTCCACTCCAAACTTGGCAAACCATATCTTGATAGACCTCGCTTTATGCATTGTCATGCTGGAACAGGTTTGGACCCCTGATTTTATCCTAACCCAGTTCCGGTAAATTGAAATGTTAAAGTTACAGCATACAAAGATGTTGACAATTTTGCGTTTCTAAGGTCCACTTACGGGTGTTACGCTGTATGTAATTTCAAGCTTTGATATACAGGGGTTAGACAATGAAACTGAAACACCTGGTTTTAGACCACAATAATTTATTAGTATGGTGTAGGGCCT
>JAOVVH010000023.1:15524159-15536717 GCA_028566435.1 Scorpiodoras heckelii
GTGTGTGTGTGTGTGTGTGTGTGTGTGTGTGTGTGTGTGTGTGTGCGTGTGTGCGTATGCGTCATTTAATTAAGGTGGGCTGAAGCATGCTGGCTATGTGACCTTTGTGGCTTGATGTGCAATGTGAACGTGAATACTTCCATGCAATTTCACATTCTGAAGTTATGTATTTTTTAAAGCAGTATATTATAGAGTCTGTGTTTTATGAAGAACTGACCAAATTTCATTAAACGTTGTAATTAAATGTTCTTGGCTAAAAACTAGACAAACAGACAAACAAGCAAATAAAAAAATAAAACAAACTATCACAATGTGTTTGATGATTTGTATTTACATCTTTTGCCATACAGCCTGCAGAATAGCTAGCTATACTACTTTTTTTTAAAAATGTTTTTCAACTCAACCTCTAATAAAATATCTAGAGTATGTCTGATGAAGTATTCAGATACGTTTCTCTGTAAAAAAAAAGAATGGAAAATTGCAGTCTAGGGGAATGTCATCTGTCTGGCTTGAAATGACAGAACTGTCATCCGCCATGTATGGTCTGATAGGGAGTCATATTTGTGTATGAAGTGATCCAGGACAAAATAAATATATGAGTAAAAACTGTCATCATAACAACATTGGATAGGACTATATAATGTAAATCTTTCAGTCTGGCTCAGCCATAAGCAGTACCAGAAATGGAAAATAAACTGTTGTAAGCAATAAACTAGACACAAAGATCAAATGACACAAATAAACAAGGAGAATGAACTGGGAAGTGCTGATGTCAAAAAAAAAGAACTGCAACGAAAACAAAACAACAGCAAAATCACTGTAGGTTCAGGCTGAGGGCTATAGAGACTGACCATGTTTCCCCTCGCCATTGACCGCAGGGTTACAGACGGGCTGAGGGGGCACACAACTCTCCTACAGCTGGCCTTAATTACACACAACAAGCCTGCTGCTATTGCAATAGGTCTCAGCAGGCTCACACACACACGCACACACACACACAGCCAGCGGAAATCACACATGCATGCCCACATGTGCTCAAAGCTGCTAGATTTACTGACTGACTCTCTTATCTGTACAATCTCTGCTCCCCAGCACACGTACACCCAGCCACATACTGCTGCTTACAGAACTGCTTCACTGAGTCATCTAATAACTTCTCGTTTTGCTTTCCTCCTTAAACAATAGCACAACTTTTAAAAGCAGTGCTACCGGAAAACGTACGAAAGTAGCTAATGAGTTATTTAAAAGTTACTAGATGACATGATAGATTAATTTGTATATTTGTTGAATTATCATAAGCATTCAAATAACAAAACTTGTTAAATAAGAAGGAAGAATACAATAGAATATGGAATATAACAGAACAGAACAAAACAATATAAAATAACACAGCACAATAGAATAGAATAGAATAGAATAGAATAGAATAGAATAGAACATAAAACAGAAAAGAACATATGACAACAGAATAGCATAGAATGAAACAAATAGAATAGGAGTTGTATCAGAATAGAATAGAGCAGAGCAAAATTGAATAAAACATAATAGAACAAAACAAAACAGAACATAATAGAGCAGAAAATAATAGAATAGAATAGGAATTTTATCAGAATAGAATAAAATAGAGTAGAACAGAATATACAGTATTTGCACAAAATTATTCAGACTCACATTACACCTACAGGAGCTTTTATGAGATTCCATTCTGAATCCATAGGCGGCATTAATATGGAGTTGGTCCCCCCTTTGCAGCTAAGACACCCTCCACTCTTCTGAGAAGGATTTCTACAAGTTTTTGAAGTGCCTGTGGGAATTTTTACACATTCATTCAGAAGAGCATTTGTGAGGTCAGACACCAATGTAGGATAAGAGGGCCTGGCTTGCAATCTCCATTGTAGATCATCCCAAAGATATTTGATGGGGTTGAGATCAGGGTTCTGTGCAGGTCAGTCAAGTTCTTTCACACCAAACTCACCCAACTGTGCCTTTATGGACCTTGCTTTGTGCACTGGGGCACAGTAATGCAGGAAAAGGTAATTAGGGGTTCCCCAAATTGTTCCCACAAAGTTAGAAGCATACAATTGTCCAAAATGTCTTGGTATGCTGAAACCTCAAGATTTCCCTTCACTGGAACTAAGGGGCCCTGGACAACCCCTGAAAAACAAGCCTATTGCATTATACCATCAGCACCAAACTTTGCAGTCAGCACAATGCAGTCAAGCAGGTAAAATTCTCCTGGCATTCACCAAACCCAGACCCATCCATCAGACTGCAAGACAGAGAAGCGTGATTCATAACTCCACAGAACATGTTTCCACTGCTTCAGAGTCCAGTGGTTACATACTTCATACTACTCTATCCTGCACAGTTTCTGTGCTGATGTTAATGCCAGAGGAGGTTTGGAACTCTGCAGTTATCAAGACAGCAGAATGTTGGTTACTATTATGCACAATGCAGCTCAGCACTCAGAGACTCCGCTGTGTAACTTTACATGGTCTGCCACTTTGTGGCTGAGTTTCTGCAGTTCCTAAACACTCACACTTGTCAGTAATACTGTCAGTTGATTGTGGAATACCTAGGAGGAAAGAAATGAACTGAATTTTTGCAATGATGGCATCCTATTACAGTACCACACTCGAATTCAGTGAGCTCCTTAGAATAACCCATTCTTTCACAAATGTTTGTAAAGGCAGAATGCAAGACTAGGTGCTTGATTTTATACACCTGTGGCAACGGGACTCCATGAAACACCTGAATTCAATGATTAAGAGGTGTGTCCAAGTACTTTTGTCTTATCACAATCGAATAAAATAGAGTAGAATAGCTAGAATAAATAGAATAGCTCATAGCAAAATGGAATATAATAGAACAGAATCGTTGAACCTTAAGGTGGATGGGCTAGCTTACGAATGACACAATGGCAAAGTGTTTGCCCTATCATTTGGAGATCTCTATTTCAAGTCTGGATGATGCCACAGATGCCCGTGTAGGGAGCTGAGAGAGCAAAACCACACTGGGTTCCACACCTGTCAACCAAGAACAGGAAGCTGAGGCTATCACGGGCACGGGCTCACTGATATTGTACAGCTGAAGATTAGCATCACCTGGTATTTTTCCAGTATTCAGCTGTCCAGTTTCAGGGTGTCTGTTGATCAGTGATTGGTTTATGGGAAACAATGGAGATCAGTGATTGGTTGCTTGGAATACAGGGTACTGCAAGAGCAGTTCAGTCAGGCCTTACACAATGGTGGTGAATAAACTAAACCTCCTTTCTTTCAATTCATATAACCAACCAGCTGAAGTTGCATTGAGGGCAGAACAGTCATAAATTCTGCTCAGAATTCTGCTCAGCAACACTGATTAAAAGCTGAATCTGTGCATGTGACTGTCTCATTCACAGACAAGAGCTTGCAATTTATTAGTACGATCTTTCATACAAATCCTTGTGAGCTGCTGCAGGCCAAGGATCCATCACTGGCTGAATGCCACTAAGCAGTGAATTTCCTATTGATTAAATATGCAGAAGCAGCAGCTCACATGCAAAGTGAAGTGCTCCAGTTGTTCTGTTTTTAGCCAACAGCTTTGATGAAGCACTTCTTTGACAGCGAGGAAAACAGGAAAGAGAGCCTGTTCTATTAACAGTTACTTTTTTGTTACTAAAATGAAGTGGAGATAAGATCCTTAGGCTTGTGAATGAGATACGGCTTCTTAGACGCTTCTCTTGTAGCGTGCAGGTGGAAGGGCGTCTGTATCCAGCAGCAAAACATCTGAGAACTCTAAAATTCTCCAGCAGCTATGTCTGCTCTGATAACAACAGCACAGACAATGGATGGAGCCCAGAGAGAACAGAGGAGGAAAAACAGTCTGAAATGGACAGCAAAGGAAACCCACACACATACACACGCCGAATAAATACACTGACACACAAATGCACCATAATTTCTGCTTAAAAATCTGACCACATGTACACTGTGAAAAACCATGCTCACAGAGCAAACAACTAAGGCTGGACAATGACAATACGAGGTCTGTCCAGAAAGTAATGAGAATAATTTTTATTGAAAAACATTACAATTCCGTATTATCACCTTCAAAATATCCTGTGCCATTGTTGGTAGCAGAGTTTCGGTCACAACTCTTTGGGTGTTCTTTTTTTTTCTTTATGTTTATGTTACTGTACCAACGTGGTGGCCTTTCAAATGTGTTTTAATCTTGGCCTTCTGATACAAATTCTTTATGGATGATCCCTTGAGAATCAAAAAAGATGATGAACAGTGACTTCATTTTTTATTTGCTCATGTGAGCTTACTTTGGGCGAGGTGATGTCATGTGCCATTCAGAACTTTGTCTTTTTGTCTGAACTTGGGGTGGGACATTCACTCCTGGGAAGATTGGAAACTGTCTTGAATGTTTCCATTTGTGAAAAACTTTCCACTTGTGGAGTTCAAATTGTTTGGAAATGGCCTTATAACCCTTCCCAATTTGATGGGCAGCAACAAATACATCTCTAAGGTCATTGCTGATGTCTTTCCTCCTCGGAATTGTGTTAACACACACCTGAATTCTCCAGACCGGCAAACTGCTAAAACTTTTATTTTTATAGAGGTGGTCACACTTGCTGATCAATCAATTAATCAAGGACATTTGATTAGCAGCACTTGGTTGCTACTTAGCCCCTTAATTCCTATGGAAGCAGTAAAGGTATAGTTAGTTTTTCATACATGGCTTCTCCATTTTGATTTCATTTTTGTTAAATAAATAATGACATGGTGGAATCTGTTGTCCTTTAGACCTTCAAAGGACCAGATGTTTTTATTATGTCCTGATGTCTAAAACCATAGAATTCAAAGAGAGTGTACTTTGTTTTTCAGATGGCTATATATGTTCAGAGGAATAAAGCAGTTCTCTTGCCTTTGTTTGTTGTTTAGAGACTTTGATGTCCATGGCTATGGCTTTAGCATTAACAAAGATTTATTTACAAACCCTTTAGCCCTCAAGTGTGCTGACACTTGAAATATATCCTGATTTAAATTATCCACCATAGGTACACATTACACCAGTAAACAGGCCATGGACAGGACAATAGAACCACCATGTGGGTGCAAGTCTATGATTAACATCTTTGTATAAAATTGGAGCTGTGTTCCAATTGCCTCACTGCTGTCTCTTCCTGTGCAGAGTTTAGAACAATAGTTCAGTCAATAGCGACAGTTACTGAAAAAGTGTAAATGTATCGTCAGAATGAAGTCATTAATAGATTAGTTTTAATATCACAAATACAAGAAAGAACAAGAAGGTGACAGAATGCAGGGTATATTCAAACTACACAAACTGTGATAAATATCTATAAAGGCAGCAGTGTTGTGCTCTTTCCATGTCAAAATAGGCACACTGATAGAAGCGATGATGATAGCATCCTTACTGAATAGTTTAAATTAATGTCCAATAGTAACATGTGAGTTTACTTGAGCAGTTTATGGGTTAAAGAGTTTGTTTGTGGTAAATGACTTACTACTGGCCTCTGATCAGGGTTGTGTGTCTTTGCTTGTGTTACTTGACCTTAGTGCAGCTTTTGACACAATCGATTATACTATTCTCCTTCATAGACTAGAAAATGTTGTTGGAGTTAAGGAAATGATCCTCTCCTGGTTCAGGTCCTATCTGACTGACCATTATCAGTTTGTAGATGTAAATGGTTGTAGTTCTCCAAGCATACTAAGGTCAAGTTTGGTGTTCCACAAGTCTCTGTTTTAGGCCCATTGCTATTTTCTTTATATTTGATGCCTCTGGGTAAAATCATTCATAAACATGATATCAGCTTCCACTGTTATGCTGATGATGCACAGCAGTATCTCTCAGCAAAGCCAGATGAGAGACACCAGCTTAACAAAGTTGAGGAATGTGTAAAGGACATTAGACACTGGATATTGAGTAATTTTCTTCTACTTAATTCTGATAAGACAGAAGTACTTGTACTAGGACCACAGGCAGCTAGAATTAAACTTTCTGATTACATAGTGACTCTGGATGGTCTTTCAGTTACACCATGTACAGCTGTGAAAGATCTTGGTGTGATTGTTGACTCCAATCTTTCATTTGAAGCTCATGTAGATAATATTACTAGGATAGCCTTCTTTCATCTTAGAAATATTTCTAAAATAAGAAAGATGCAAAAATATTAGTTTAAATATTACATTTTGTTACCTCTGGATTATTGTAATCCCTTACTATCTGGATGTTCCAGTAAGTGTATAAACAAGCTCCAGTTAGTTCAGAATGCAGCTGCCAGAGTCCTTACTAAAACCAGAAGATATGAGCATATCACCCCTATTTTATCCACACTGCACTGGCTTCCAGTCAAATTTTGCATTGATTTTAAAATACTACTATTAACCTATAAGGCACTAAATCGCCTCGCACCGCAACACCTGAGGGAGAGTTTAGTATGTTATGATACTCCATGCCTACTTCGATCAAAGGGTGCAGGCTCTCTGTTGGTACCTTGAATAATGAAGGCTACAGCAGGGGTCAGAATTTTCTCTTACAAAGCCCCACAGTTATGGAACTCGGGACTCAGACACAGTATCTGTGTTTAAGTCTAGGCTGAAAATGTATTTGTTTAGTCAAACGTATGGTCACTAGCTTTTCTTCTTAGATAAAATCGTAGAGCTAGAGGGTTCGTAGGCATATAGTGTTCTGGTCAACTAGGTTGTTTGGATACTGTTACCCCCCACCCACACCCCACTCCCCCAACTCTCATGTTCATGAGTTCATGCAGGTTTGTTGATGGTGGAATGGCGGGACGCTTTATGTCCCAGGGCTCCCTCATGTCTGCGTTACCTTCTAGCTCTCCCATTTAGTTATGGTGTCATAGCTAATCTTGCCGGAGCATACCTAACAGTCTGTGTTCTTTTCTTCCCCACCTCTCTCATTTTACCCCTAATTATATGTGTTTGTAAAGCTGCTTAGGGACAATGTCCTTTGTTAAAAGCGCTTTAGAAATAAAATTGAATTGAAATTTATTTGAAGTTTTCATTTCCTGGTAGTTTTGCCCTTCAGTTTCACTGAAAAGAAAGTAAACTGAAAGAAGGAAATGATACAAGAATACAAAACCAAATACAAATAAATATTTTTAAAATCCTGCTTCTTGGAATTTGTTATTTGGTCTTCAGCGTTAGGCTAAGGGACTCCTAAAATCTGACTTCAGCATGTAAGCACAAAATGTACGAAAGCAAGATTAACAACACAACCCACACACACCCACACACCACACATCCTGTCAAAATTATAAAATCTTGTCCAATTAATTAACATGCACATAATTATAATTAACAATAAACGCTCTCTTTATACCTTATGTACAGCAGCTATTTATCAGCATGGAACATGAATCTTTAATATTTTAGATTAAATACCAACATGCTTTTTAGATTATACAAAAACACCAAAGAGAAGACAGAAGACAAAACATTAAATATGTAAACCTATAATTAAAATGCAAAAATAAGAAACAATATACACTGTGCTATAAGAGAAATTGTGCAAATGAATAAAAAAAAAACAGGCCATATCGAATATTGCCTCTGGTGCTTTAGTAATAGTAAAAGTCCACTGAACACCATGTTACATGACAAAGCGTAATTAAAAATAGATTACAGATAACCATAAAATTATAAAATATGTAGCAATTTGATTATATTCTCATGTTGATTGCTGAAGCATTCATTTTTGTCTCACTAGCTAAATCACGTGACTGTGGACAAAATTGTTAATAAAGATCAGCTCAGGTAATTGAGATAATAATAACTGGGTCAAGTCTATCCAGTACAGTGTTTCCTAATGTCCAGCCACATAGTCTCATAGACATATACATAAATCAGCACACGTAAAGAACTCATAACACACACACACACACACACACACACACACACACACACACACACACACTGCCCACTTTCCCCTGCTTACTTGAACTGCTGGTGTTCTCTGGAGGAGCGAATCTTGGACGAGAACCTCTCCGCTAGTTTCTCCAGGCTACGTGAATACTCCAGCTGAATCTCGGCTTTGCGGCGGAAAAACTCCTGCAGGTCCTGCAGCAGCTGGATCCGAGATTCTGACTGCTGCTCCAGACACTTAAACTGCTCCACCAGCTGATTACGGATCTCTAACACACAGAGACAAACCACAGGAGCACATTAGAAAGCATGAACTCCTCAAAATGAACTAAATGCTTGTACAGGTAACCATAAGGACACGAGATCAAACTGCAGAACTGTCAGTCCACCACAGTGAGGCTCCTCTACAAGCTGGGATATAGAATAGAAAAATTATCTCCATGGGGATAAAGTTATTTTCATTACTACTGGAAAACACAAATCACTTTTTGTGTCTGGGCTATTATATTCTTCACATTTTCTTAGCCAGACTTAAATAATGCTTTTAATTGTGATGCATAAAAAAGACCGCTCACAGCCAAAACACTTTTTCACTGAGGTTGCAAACAAGATATGCTACATCAAAAACTGCAGAAGAACATGCTATCATCCCAACACCAGGAATTTATCATCTCATTTGTTTTCTTTGTCTGCACTAACTAAGCATAAGTTACTAAATGATATTAGTTATGAATTTTAAGCCCAGTCAGATAGGTTTCCAGGCATCCAAAACATGGGACTGGGTAGCACACTGGCACTTTTCCTTATCATTGGGCTAGTTAATCATTTTTATTTATCCACACTTGTACTGTCTTAAATCTTACACAAGGAAGGTCTTGAATATGAATTACTGTCCTTTAGAGGCAGCGCTGTGTTTACACAATTATTATGGAATTTTTGGATTGACAGACTTCCTTAATGGCTTAAAATGAAAGAAAGTCCATAAGTCAGACTCACTGATGCAAAATATCATACCGGTATTTTATTATTTTATCTCGCTGAAACACACTGCTGAACCCTTGATCAAAAGCTCCAAATGTACAGCGTTTCCTCTTGACCTGGAAACTATTAAAAAGAAAGGCTGGGCATGATGCGGGATCATGCTTCCAAAAATGTGGCACTAACAATGCCCTTTTTAAGCAGCTGTCCAGCATGTGGTATTTTTAAACGATTACTGGCTATTGGCTGAAAGAATACAAATTATAGTCTGTCAGAAATTAATTGCAGTCAGTTGCTGACTGCTCATTATTGCTTTGTCAGCTGATAGGCTTGTAACATCACTAATGATTTCTATCAAATGCTGGAAGGTTAAACAGTTTCCAATTACTTCTTCACAGTCATGTGATTATGAGAAACAATCACAAAATCAAAAAAATATATATATAAAAAAAGGTTTGAAATTTTCAAAAGTTCAATGATCAGCATGATACATAACTGTATCATATACATATACAGTGGGTACGGAAAGTATTCAGACCCCTTTAAATTTTTCACTCTTTGCTTCACTGCAGCCATTTGCTAAAATCAAAAAAGTTCATTTTATTTCTCATTAATGTACACTCAGGACCCCATCTTGACAGAAAAAAAACAGAAATGTAGAAATTTTTGTAAATTTATTTTTAAAAAAAAAGGAAAACTGAAATATCACTGCATAGACACTGCAGGGCGAAAAGCATCATCAAGGATGCAACACACCCAACCATGGTCTTTTCACTCTCCTTCCATCCAGCAGATGTTACAGGAGCCTCCACTCCTGCAGCAGCAGGCGGAAGAGCTTTTTACCTAAGCATCAGGGTCTCATTTCTGCACTGACTCAGTACTTTATACTGCACTGTCTAAGTACTTTGTTCTGTACAACCCATTACTATAATATAATTCTACTGTACACAAAATGAACTACACACTTTAAAATATAGCATTTTCACTGTCAATAATACTGTATATAAAGCATCACTTATCCTGTACTATTAATATATATCTACACTTCTTGTTTGTATGTACGTCACCATCAGTGCTCCATCATGGCTGGCTGCACAAATGGGTTAGTTGCCCTAATACACCTGGGGACTCATACAACTGGGGAGCATCCCAATCTCTTGTCAGTGGGGGGAATGTGGCATTCCAGTTCGCCTGACATACATGTTTTTGGGCTGTGGGAGGATGCACACAGGGCTGCTCTGCCCAGAAGTCGAACACAGGACCTTCTTGCTGTGAGGTAACTGCACTACCCACTGTGCCACCATGCTGCCCTGCATTTCTTGTACATGTCGCTATTCTTTGTACTTATAGTTAGCTGCTAACTGCATTTCATTGGGTGCGATGATAATAAAGTTGAATCTAATCTAATCTAAGGCTAAGACTAAATGAGGCAAATGAACCTGGCAAGATAAATGAATCCTTCCTTTGGAGCTCATTCTGGAAGAAACATCCCTTATTCATTCATCTCTAGTAACTGCTTTGTCCTAGCCAGGGTGGCCACCTGTCCAAAAGAGCAAAATGGACCATGCTCTCTGAGTGGGAGGGTTGGCATACTCTCTCTCCCATGTCTTTCACAGCAACACTGACTAATTGTGGGTGTCTGTGAGCTCATGTATGCGGAAGAGGGCAGATAGAGCTTTCCTCTGCCTTTTGATGCTGCATGGCATGAACAGTTAGTTGACTTTACATATTGCGAAGGAAGCATATTTTAAATTTCATCCTGCCCAGTATGACAGATGAGAGAGTCAACTTTAAAAAAAATAGTTGGCCAAGCCTAAATTAAAATAAAAAATTGGTGTGCATCAAAAGAATGCTGCAGTGATGCAGTGTGTGAAATTGTGTGAAGTCTGAGCCTTTACATCACAAAAATATTGGCCAGTGAAGTGATAGATATTGACTTTAAAAATTATGCACTAGCGGGGGTAATGTGCCACCTAGAGGCCAACTTGCCATAAAAAGTTTATAATTTTGGGCCAAACAGTTTCTGAGCTATTGCCTGTTGAGCCTACGTCAGTTCATGAAGCACTCGCACAAAGGGCAAACCACACCTAGGGACACAAACCTTATATTCCATGTCAGACGAGCAGCTACAACCATACCTTTGTTGTGGATTGGTGATGTCTAAGTATATGATATTGCCTACCACAAATTTGTGAGAAATGGAAAGAAGAAGAAGAAGAAGAAGAAGAAGAAGAAGAAGAAGAAGAAGAAGAAGAAGAAATCCTTCACAAATCTACATGAACACCAGATAGCTGCAGCGCTCATAATTAGTGTCAAGACCTTAACCCAACTGCGATGCTGTAATATGACCTGTAGGAGCTGTTCGTGGAAAAGAAATTCCAGAAATAATGACGAAACCAGCTTTTCAGCAAGGAACAGTCAAGCTTTCCTCCTCACTAGTGTGTGAGTTGGCTCACCAGCTACAGGAAATGTTTGGTGGAGGAGTAAAGGAGTTTCTACTACTTTTAAACAAATATATTAATTACAAGAGTCCACATACAGTACTTTGTCCATCTGTGATTGTAAATGATTAATCAGTGTTTTCGATAAAGATATTAAAAGTACAACTGTATGTGTGTTCTAAGTATAGGAAGAATGTGTCTGTATTTTATTATAAGTTGGATGAAGTACAGAACACATTAAAGCAAAAATCCAGGCTATTACAAAGGAGTCAAAAACTTTTCTTACAACTGGATACTAGACATCCAAACACTGCACAATTGAGTGCTGTTTGCAATGACAGGGAACTAGTCTTTTTGTTTAACGGTAAACACAGCCCTAAAGCTGAGAGGGAAGAGTGTTTTATATTTCTTTGTTTCTTTGTGCTGGCTAGCCATTGCTTATGCAGCACTCCCCAATCTTAGGTTAACCACTGAAACCTAGTCCACTCCTTTAAAAGCAGAGCTTTAGCCTTTGGGTCTTACACACATTTGGCCCCTTTTCAAATACCAAACACAGTGAAAAACTCAAACCATCTACAGCTCTGGAGATGTCATTCTTTTAAACATTCCAAGGCTCCTTTTACATTTTGTCTGCATTATTTTTTGTGTCTTTTGCTCAATATGTCTTTCACAGTTCTCTGCATGCATTCAATGACAAAACAACAGAGCCCAGAGGAACGCCCCTGAACCATCTGACATAGTTTCGCATGAATGGCAGGCAGGACTTTGAAAAAAGATCTCATAAAGAGACGACTTCAAAACCGCCAGCAGCATGAGAACTCGCGGGCGGGTTTGAGAAAATTAGGTCACATTGTAAGTGAGCCCTGAATGTCTTGCAGAGACCATGTGCATGAGCAATCACAGAGTTATTCAGAACAGAGGATGCCGTGCACACTACAGGCACTCCATTTCATGCCTGGAACTCATAGCAGTTCTAGTTTTTTAGATGAAAAGCTACATAAATAGACAATTCTGTACAGAACTACAGAATGGTTGTATTATATTACACTCCAGCAGCATTGTAAAGTGGCACAGGCTATAAACATAAAATAAATAACCATAAAAAAAACATAAGAATAATAATTAATAGTATTGTTGTATTGTAGTATTATTAATAGTAATACATCATATATTTCTTTATATTACAAAAAATAAGGACATCATCTAATTCCAATGAAAACGTGTGTTATGTTCTCTTGGCATAT
>JAOVVH010000023.1:15544771-15556634 GCA_028566435.1 Scorpiodoras heckelii
GTACCTGATCTGTGCTGGTCCTGTGGGGGTCCTGACCATCAGAGAACAGAGTAAAGGGGACTAACAAAGTATGTAGACTACAAAGTTCATCTATATGGTAAGTGAAACTGAGAAAATGGACAATGAGTGTAGATAAAAGGAGGTGGTCATAAGGTTATGCCTGATCGGTGTTCGTAGTGTTTAGTCCCTTTCAATGGAAACCTGATGCATTCTCCTGCTTCGTGCAGTTTGTTTTGGCATCTCAGACAGGTGTAGACAAAAACAAGTGATCTGAAAGCATCTAAAAGAGGTGATCCGGTTCCATGTCTGCCATAGTGCAGTTTCAATTATAGTCTAAAAGGGATTTGACCCTGAACTGACCCAGCTGCAAATGGAATAAAGTGAATTACACATGCTGTGGATTTAGGGTTGCGTGCAGCACTGAGTAGCTATTGAACTGACCTGCAAGGCCCAAAAGTGTGATTTCTACATACACATGGAAAAAATTTGCTTTCGCTTGTCTGTCCTCATATTTCTGACCAAGAAATGCAACTGGTGCATGAGTATTTTTACATTGTCTTTTGTTTTGTTTATTATGTGCAGTGTGTAAATCTAAACCAAAGACTTGGAAAATAAACTTCCGGGCGTGAAAGCACTCTTAAACTGTTTACAACTGCACTAAATACAGGGTTCAGTAATGAGGTACACATGCTTGTTGCCAGTCCAGTGTAAGTCATAAAAATGAAACCGAAATTCATTTCAATCTAAACTTAAGCACAGGTTCAGAAATAATGATTTGCCTGATGATTTCTCCTGTCACACTCCGCTTCCAATTCAATCTGTGTTCATAAAGGCCAATGAATACCAAATGCTAAAACTATACTACTAGATGACACAGACTTTCAGAATCTGAAACAGTCAGCCTGGTGGATCTCAAAGAGTAGTCAATATTTTCAGTTGCTGAGATATATTTTTATTTCAATTTAATAGCCCATAAAGAGTAACACAGTGAGTAGCATTGCATCACCAGGATCCCAGAGTCAGTGCTGACCCATGTGGAGTTTCACATGTTTTCCCTGTGTTTGTGTGGGTTTCCTCTGGATTCTTTGCTTTTCCTCACACCTCACAAGGTGTAATCTGTGCTCAGTCCAGTGTGCATAATGGAAAGCAAGTCACTGCCCAAAACAGTTGAACAGTTTCACTGCCTTAAGCGGTATTTTAAACTACAGCAATTGAAGTATGCTGTAAAAATGTATGCTACCAGAGGCAAAAAATAAACAGAAGATTAATATACAAAATAAATGCCGCTTTTGGTGTTCTTTCATCACAATGTAACTGGAACATCAACCGACTGTGCAAATATAGAAAGTGTAAATAATGAAACAGTGTGTAAAGTACAACAATGCTGACATGAACTGAACAGAGATGCATAAACACAAAGAAACGATCAAACAAATCTGTAGGAGTCTTACAGGATAACATTATTATACAAAAAATTACTGATTACAAGTCATTCTTAGACATATAAAAAGGTGGATATAGTTTATAAAGGTCAAACCCTTTCAAATCTCTCTCTCTCTCTCTCTCTCTCTCTCTCTCTCTCTCTCTCTCTCTCATTCAGTTAGCTATATCCTGGTTAGAGTCATGGTGAGACCACAGTGAGTGTGAGGCAGGAATACATCCTGGATGGTTCACCAGTCCATCACAGCACCACATGCACACACATTCAATTACATGTAATAAAAAGAAAACTAAATATCAAGAACTTGAATGTGTTATTTTATCAAAGAAACTCCTTCTTATGTGTTATTTGACTTAACTTCCCCACTCTTAGAGTGATCACACAGTCTATCTCTTCTATACTCTCTCTCTCTCTCTCTCTCTCTCTCTCTCTCTCTCTCACAGCCAAGTACCTGCAGCACTGCAGAAGCTTTGCAGTGTTTAGACAGAAGGCTACACAGTGCACACTGCAGACAATTAATCTCAAACTGAATGTGTTCAACCCCCACAAGCTCCATTACCGCTTGCTCATTAAGTTCAGCAATCGAGACCCTGGGTATCTATTAGTCAACCTTCTAAACCAAGACCGAGAGGAAGTGAGAATAGAGCAAGCGCTATGTTTCAGATCCATATGCATTTAAAATGAGTCAAAATGACTAATGACTCTAACACAGAATAAAAGCCAACCTTTTAGCCGAAAACGTTAGGAAAGCCCTCCTGAATTCCTACAATAAATCATTAGGGGTAATATCAAATGCCACAGATTTGTGTGTGTGTGATGGTAATGGACAAGCAGACTTAGATCAGTGTTTCCATCTTCAAGTAACAGTTTGTTCCACACAGGCACAAAATGTCATTATATCCTTTAAGTGGCATCAGTGACTACGGTGTTGACTGGCAGTCACATGATATCACTATTCCATAACGCAATTTTTCAGTGACGCTGCACCGAGTCAGAAACTTCCATTATGGAGAAAATACAATCAGCGTGATCCATGTTTGCTCCATTACGGCCATTAGATACTGCAGAATTTCTACACGACTCACGGTTCAAGCAGCAAATGCAATTTTCAGGGCAACACAGAATATAACGGCAAAATACACAGGTGAAAGTCATGCATTACAGGATGTAGTTGTTTTGAAAATGGTCAGGAGATTGCCTCCACGTTAGACTCCTGCTAATCCATGTGTGTAACCCTTGAGAAGTTGAGTTGACAGTTCCAACTTTGCTAAGGAATAAATCCTAATAGGCAGAGAAAAAAAAGATTTTAGCACAAAATTCCAGTGGATGGTAAACTTCAGACAGCTGAAGAGTTTCGGGAATCAGTGAGAGATCCCAGCTATCAGAACGGTTATCGAGCTGGATGATTTAAATGTCTGAGGGACAATGTCCGTGTTGCGTCTGCAGCTTTAAGATCGATGCTGTATTGTGTAATATGTGTTTCCTTTTTGCCTATGTTGTGTCTGCTGTCTGACTTCAGAGCAGAGCAACAAAACATCAAACATCTCTTTCTGATTTGTCTTAAATTAAGGTAGGTAACACGGTGGCTCAGTGGGTAGCACTGTTGCCTCACAGCAAGAAGGCCCTGGGTTCAGTCCCCAGGTGGAGCAGTGTGGGTCCTTTCTGTGTAGAGTCTGCAGGTCCTCCCTGAGCCTGTATGGG
Organism: Scorpiodoras heckelii; assembly: GCA_028566435.1. Lineage (NCBI taxonomy): Eukaryota > Metazoa > Chordata > Actinopteri > Siluriformes > Doradidae > Scorpiodoras > Scorpiodoras heckelii. The sequence goes on from JAOVVH010000023.1 coordinate 15,547,914, forward strand.
TTTACTCCGGTTTCCTCCCACAGTCCAAAGGCATGCATGTTAGGTGAATTGGACATACAAAATTGCACCATGACTGTGTTTGAAAGTTGAACTTGTGTACTGACGGAAAAAACTTGTGTATCAATGTGAACTTGTGCCTGTCATGTATGGCCACTGATGCTGTAATGATGTCAAAAACTAATAAACAAACATACATTCTTAAATCAAGAAAATGAAATCATGTGCTGTTTATTAGGACAACTACACACTATACAAGAATTCAACAAGTGTCTACTTTGCTGGCTCTAAAGTCTTTATTTGTCACATACACATTACAGCATAGTGAAGTTCATTTCTTCGCATAAGCCAGTTTGTTAGGAAGTTGGGCTCAGAGCACAAGGTCAGCCAGGATATGGCATCCCTAGAGCAGAGAGGGTTAATGGCCTTGCTAAACGAAGAACTCATTATGTTTATTTACAGCTTCATTTTTTGCAAGCATTTTTGACCTTGTTAATGGGTAATTAAGCTAAACAAACTGGCTAAGCACTAGTTCTAGTGATTGTAGCTACAGATTCTGGTATTTTTTTCCACTGTAATGACGCAACATGTACAGGACACACGTTAAATATTAAGATATTAAGAATTAAGACCACATCCCCTTCTTGTCACCCCTTAAAGCCACAGGTCAACGGTCACTATTGTCAATCAATGATAGTTAGGGGTTATGATGTCATAAGCCTAATGTATGGATTAGCAGCATAAATTATAAAGCATGTATTGACTGAACTGGCATTTAACTGAAATCTGCCAAAATGTTTGGGTTGTAAGCAATCATCTGTGTGTCTAAGTGTACTTTATCTACAGTCATTGTTATAAAATTATTATTAAGTCAGCAGTCTGGTCAGATGTCAAATGCTGCACATAATAAAGTATTTAAGTATACTGTATAAAATAAGTTTAGAGAATGCAAAAAGCCATGCTACATTTTCTCTGTGTGTTTATTTTTGTGCAACTTGTTTATTGTTACAGGAAAGTAAAATGCGTAAGTGTAAAGTACAAAGCGCAAAGTGAATGTAACCATTTTCACAAATTGGAAAAGATCCACAACTAAGCAGCAGATGTTGTAATGTGGGGAGAGGTAGTTCAGTGGTAAAGTCACTGGACTACTGATCAGAAGGTCATGAGTTCAAATCCCAGCACGACCAAGCTGCCACTGCTGGGACCCTGAGCAAGGCCCTTAGCCCTCAACTGCTCAGCTGTATAAATGACATAAACGCAAGTCACTCCGGATATGTCTGCCAAATGCCATAAATGTACATATAATCTCTGTACTGATTCAAGACACAAAAACCCACAAACAAAACTAATAACCGCAGCAGCAAACAAAATTGATCAAGGGTGTCTGTGAGAGCAGATGGGATTGGGCAGAATTCCTTCAGGAGACGGTGTAAGCAGGATTTTTTAAAAATAAAACAGTCCTGTGTATACGTCTGCACTATAAAACAGGAAGACTATATATACTGCATTGTGCAATGGTCTAATGTGCATGCAAAGAAATGCTGTAAAGCAAAAATAGTAATAAGTTTCCTAAACAAAATCAAAACTCGATGCATTGGTGTTCACAGGCACAGTTTGTGCAGTTATACAGGGACAGTGTCGCTCAGTGGTTAAGATGTTGGACTACTGACTAGAAGGTTTTCACCACTAATTTCACCACAGCCAAGCTATCACTTAACCCTCAACTGCTCAGTTGTGTAAATGAGATAAATGTAAGTCGATTTGAATAAGGGTGTCTGCCAAATGCCATAAATGTATTCTAATGTATTAAAATAGCTGGTAAGTTTTACTGAGCATCTTGGAGAACCTGGCACAGTTCTTCTGGAGACTCTGATTTAAATTTCTGTTGAAAAAGTAATGTCTGGAAATCTAAAATATTGTTGTACTGATTCAATAATATAGAAGTCATGAAAAATATCTATGATAAAATTGAAAAGTAGTGTAGTCATTACAGTTCTGTATTCCTCTAAAAACTGAAGCTAATGTTGGCCAAAAGAAAGACTCAGAAGTCATTAGCTCACTCTGTAGCTCACTCTCTTTTTTTTTGGGGGGGGGGGTTGTGCAATGTACAATAACAATACAAGGGACTGATTTATGTATCAATTTTATATGAAAATTACATGCATGGCCTATTTACAGTACTCCTTTAGGAAATGCTGTACATGGTGTATTGAGATAAAATGGAGGTTTGGAAATGAACACATTAGGATCAAACAGCAAGTCGCCACTCACGAGCCATTCGCTACCATGAACGTTTGAGTCACTCTCTAGTTTTGTCATTTCTCCCAGACTCGGTCTGGAAGCTTTCTGGGAGTAAATGAAACACTTAGGCTGAAGTAAATGCAGTGAAGTTACAGAGACAATTAGAAGAATGGCCAATACGAACTAGCAGCAGGGACAGATAAATGTGCCGCTCTGTTATCTTTTCTGAGACGAAGAGCTGAACTGAAACTCGAAGGTTCAAAGGATCCAAATGAAATAAAGAGGCATGACAAGCACTCGTCTCTGTAAGATGAGAGAGAAGCTGAGGCAGCACATTTTATTGATTTATCTAAGTGCCATTGACTGTGGTCCAGCCATGCCATCTTGCCAGTGCAGATCTCTCTCTCTCTCTCTCTCTCTCTCTCTCTCTCTCTCTCGTCTCTCTCCATCTCTACTCTATATACCTATATCTCACACACTTCTACCCCACTATTGTTTTATGTGCAAGAATAGAAAAGCTGACTGTATAAACTAGTCTGCTCCAGCGTTTAACCCAATGTAACAGCTGCTGTGTATATGACACACACACACACACACACACACACACACACACACACACACACACACACACACACACATACATACAGCACTCGATTTTTCAGGAGTCAAGTGTAAGATTCTAAGAGTTAACTGTAAAAGCTCACCATCTGAACTTTGGCTCTAACATGCACATACCCCTGTGTAGCTTACAACCGAAAGACACACAACCACAAGCACACATGCAGCAGCAGCAGCAGCTTTATTTCCAGCCTTTTGTTTGGCGCATTGATTTTTCTCCTCCTCTGTGACCGGACCATCATGAGCATATCTGTTTGTGTGTTACATGACCCCCATCAGGGAACAAGAGCCACGCCCGTTCTGATACAAAACCATCAGTCATGGCTGTCTCCACACCGACTGCACTGTCTCTACGGCAACACAGGCAGTGCTCTCCAAGGAAAAATGCCTGGTGTGATTTGAGTGAAGAAGTGAGAGAGTGATGTGAGGACTGAGAAGCATTCTCATCCACAAACACTGCAGCGATGTATACACCTTCATGTACAGAACATACAGGTAAAGTGTATAAATATGTACATATAAGATATATAGACAAATAGATAAAAGTATGTACAAACAGGTAGTGTAGACAGTCATTTAAAGCTGCTCAGTGTAGGATCTATTTTGGAATTTCATCCTCTGTTGCATTTGAAGGCTACTTGTAGAAGAATATTTCTTTGGCTGTAAGTGCCAAGTCGATACTCATACAGAGAGGCTGCATCCCAAACTGCATAATGTGCACTAAGTAAAAAGCCTAAATAGGATAGGAAAGCCACACCTAAGTGCTTGCAACACTGATGATATAAATATCTCCTGCCATTATCCCCATTATCATCAGCATTACAGAGCCATTATGGGAATAAATATGTTAACCAGAGTCATCACTCTACTGACTACCTGATCAAGCAACAGTGTCTGTGCATGCATGTGGCAAACTTCAAACAGTAAACACATACCATAAAACCTACATTTTTAAATAATACATTTTGGTGCATCCCTAACAAAATGTACCGAATCGTGGTGCACAATTTGACAGAAAGAGCAAGAATGAAGCAAAATTAGCATACCGAATTTAAAAATTGTAACTTAAGCAGTTCTTCGGATATTGAAAGGTTTCAGTTGCAGTGCCCCCTATGGATGAGATTTCATGAAATCTGGTGTGTCTGAAGAATGGGGTAATGCAGGGTGTGAAATTTTGAGACGTCACAAGATATTATCTAATGAAGTGGTAGATTTTTGCTTTATTCATTAGGTGGCGCTACTCCGCAAATGAATCATAATGAGCTATAGTAATACTTGCTATAAAAAGTGTACATTGCCCAAAATGTACTTCAGGGGGGCATTTTCACAAAGGACAACACACACCAAGGGACACAAACCTTATATAAACCATATCAAACATGTCAGGCTACAGCCATATCAAGTGTCACGTGAACTGGTGAAGTATATATACACTGAAGTACCAGAAAAACTGGTATACCAGTTAATACTTGGTGGGTCCCCCAGGGGATCTTGGAAGGAACGTTGCACAGTCCTCACGCTGAAGTTTGTTTAGGCCTCAGCATTGAATTCTGATCCTACCTGAGGCAGTATGGTATGTTTATCACGAGAAATGATTCTTGCCAGCCAACGGTGGTCGTTACGTCTTACGTTTTTTTACGGCCACACTGCTGTCATAAGTTCATGGTTTTGCCAGAATTCTTGCAGTCACAGTACACCCTCGAAATAAAAAGCCAAACTTCTACCTCTGAAATGCTATGACCCATCTCACGAGCTCCAACTATTTAACTGCGTAGAAAATTACAAAATCGTGATAACTTGCCATTCTCATGGCGGAAACAACTCTAGAAGCTTCTAAAGATGTCTGTCGTTTTATATGCACACTGGCGGACACAACCAATGACATGCGTAGGTGGTGTTGCTATGTATTTTGCATAGGCTCTAGTACCGGTTTTTCTGGTCCTTCAGTTTATGATATCATTGACCAAAAACTGGTAGAAAAAAACAGAAGGAGAAGAACAAGAAGAATTAGTAGAAGACAAATACTATGTTTACAGACACCTGACCATCAGACTCATATGTGGCCTTGCCTTTGAATGTCTCTGTACCCCTCTGCACAGCACGTGACCCACAGAACACAAGAGTTGAACACAAGAGAATGGTTTAATGAGGATGAAAATGATTTATGTCATATGCTACGGCAGTCCCACTCAACAGATACTAATGCAGCTGAACACCTATGGAAGATTCTGACTTGGCGTTTTTGACAGCCGTTTACCTTCATCATCATCGAAACCCCAAATGAGGGAATCTTCTGGAAGAATGGTGTTCATCGCTCCAGTAAAGTGCAACGTGTAGAACTGATGCTAAGATGCTCTGAAGCTGATCTGGTAGACTGTGGTGGTCCAACACTGTACTTAGTCATTTTATGTTGTTTTTTTCCTTGAATTTAATTTTCACCCAGCTGTATTTTATTTCACATTAATGAGCTCAAAACATACTCCATTTACCCTGACAGAATGTGAGGGCACCATGAAAGTGGGGAAAGTAGTGAGTGAAGACAAGAGCACTGGGAAACAGATTACTAATGTGAGATGGTGGAAAGAAGCAGCTTCCTGTGCAATTCTGACGTAACTGATAATTAATCCTTCCAGTTTCAGGTGTAGTTTCAGACGCTTCGGCGTATTTAGGAGTGATTAGTCACATTAATGAACTCCAATGTTAAAAAGTGGAGCCTGAAAGTCAAATTTTAGCATTCACTGATGACCTCCATGCCTAATTGTAATACTCTGGAATAATGAGCCAGTAACTTTTATAGTGCTGAGCTACACCCTGTGTACTGGATGAGTGGAGTTGTCAAGGTCTCTGGAGTGTCCAGGCTTCACTCCACTAGTTTTATCTGTTTGACATGTTTTTTTTAATCTGTCTTCTTCATCATCCATGTTCCTGCACCAGTTTACTGCTACAAAGAACAGCACACCCAGTACTGTGAGCTGGATGAAAGCTACAACAGCTTATAGCACTTCTTAAACACAGGTCTAAATGAATAGCATCTGAATTGTCCTCCCAGTTCATAATATCATTAAGCAACTGGGATGATTATGACATATATCTCATGAATGGGAAACTGAGGTAGTGATGTGTTAATGCTCCTGAAGTCCACCCCCAGCTATTCTGTCTCACTGCCACAGAGCCGGGGATGATTATGTTTACACTGTCACAGTCAGGTACACTTCCTCCTTCCCTTCATTACTGAACATATCATCACAGAGTTGTCAAAGTATTTCTGAAGAGTAAACAAGAAAAGTGACAGAACAGTTCTCTGCTGAATAGTATGGTATCTGCTTCACAGCTAGAAAGGTCATCTAACTGCAGTGCTGTGGTGTGACAAACCACCAGGACCCCGTCTGAGCTTCTCTTCCAGCAAAGTACAATGGAGCATATTACAGACACAGGACATGTCAAAGAATATAATATTTACTCTATTCCCTGTGAAAGTTGTCCATGCCCATTTTAACCAGACTGTAGTTGTCCCTCAGAAGGTAGTATAGGCCCAAACTTTGTCACACAAAGTCTCACAAGCCTAACACCTAGCTTTAGAGAGTCTGATGTCACAGTCTTTTGTCACTGAATCCAGCCAAGAGCAGTGTTAACAGGAAGAGGCGTCTTTCCTCTTTCCTTTTTTTTAACACAGACATTTCCCAGAACCTGCAAGCAAATTTTTAAGAGTATCATATTTACATGAACCATTTTAAACAAAAGTTCTTTAAACCTTTACAGTCCATTTTAACCCAGTGACTAGATCATGCTTTTGTTTAGTTCTGTTTGTTTCCCCATGCATAAAGCACTGCACATAAGTGCAGAGAGCCAATCACGTTGCATTGGGATTCTGAAGCTTGTGGCCAGAAACCTGTACAATAAGTACAGTACAAAGACACTCTGTGGGCCACAGATGCAGAATCTCAGCCTGAGTGTCAGCACACGTCTGTAGTTTTAGGCACAGGAACAACACAATTTTTTTTCAGAGTGAGGCCCCTGTAGTGTCCACAAAATGTTAAACAGATGTTAAAAAGAGGTTCAAAGATCAGAGATCTTTAAAAGCATATCTACCTTAAGCCGCCTTAACTCTCTTCTCACCTGTGAGGCCATGCTGAACAGAGTGTTTATGAATTTGCTCCTGACCATGTACATTTTGTTCAAAACTGGCATTATTCACTTGTACACTGTAACTTATGAGAATATGAAAGGTGAGACATTATACTAACATCACAAAACCACTGACGCTACAAAACAGCCCATTTCCAAAGCTTAGCTCTATCTCACTGCAGCACACATTTACCAGTGACTGGGGAAAATATCCTAATAGTTTCATCAATAATTCATGAGGATTAGCCCTCTCTCACTGCCCAAGTACAGAAAGGAGGAGGAGAGCATGTAGCACAGGCTGCACTAACAGCCAGGCCAAAGCCAAGCCTAACACACTGCCTCACATACAGCAGTTCCTCTAATTTAGTCATAGATTAGATCTTTTGATGAAAATGTCCCTGGAAAATGTAGCTAATCTTTAGCTGGCACATTTACCTTAACTAAAATGGAGTACAATTTTAGTCAGCAGAAATAAATGCATTATTATGCTGATAGAAATATTCAGTGTAGGAGAGCAAACTGTATTTAAACAGCCACAGTGCTTCATCACGTGCTTCATCTAATATGTCATTGTTTCTATACCAGGTATCTGAAATGTCAGGAATCATTTGGGAAGATGCTGAGCGAAGATGTCGATCTGAATATGAGTATGAGAAATATGAGTATGAGAATAGAGTGTAAAGGTTACTCATCCAGATGACTGTGTGATTCACACCTGTACTATCATGAGACTGACTGACACTGTGGTGCAGATGTGTGAACTGGTGTGAAAACAGAGGGAAGCATGTTTGTAAGTCAGCACTGTAAGTAGGTGGTAGACCAGAACGATGCAGGCATACCCTGTTGTTCAGAGACAGTTTTTCCTGTATATACAGATTTCCCTCTTTGCTCCTCTTTCAAACCATTTGTCCATACTGGCCAGCATTTCCACACTAGTGCACTCAATAAAACCAGATTAAAACACATACTGCAAGAATGCAGGGCAACCAAACACTTAAGATTAGACACAGAAACCACAGAATTTCAATTCCAGGCTGTTTTAGTTCAAGATACACTCATCTAGATCAAATATGTCTTTTCTGGCTTCTATTTATATTTTTCTAGCCCACAAATTAACCCTTACTTCTGTGGAACAGCAATGTTTAGCTTCGCCTCCTTTTTTATTAAAAGACAATGATGTCATTTCTTTTGCAATTTGAGGGTTCTAAAAATTACAGATTGTTCTGAGAAATGTTCATCCTGATCTTAGAAATGTAACTCACTTGCAGGTCAGCTGATAATCCTGATCCCATTAAATCAATCAATCAATCAATCAATCAATAAATCAATGAATCAATCAGTCTGTCTGTCTCTCTGTCTATCTATCTATCTATCTATCAGTAAACAATGACAACAACAACGATAAATACATTTTTCTATGCATTATGTTTGATTTTAAAGTAATTATAAACGAGATGCCTCTATTTGTAAGATGTAAGAAACTAAAGGAATAAAGAAACTAAAATTCCACAAATGATAAATCATACCAAAAAAACTTTATTGTCATTGCTTTGTACACGGGAACGAAACGCACTTAGCATCTACCAGAAGTGCAAATTAGCAGTTGTATGCAAAAATAAGGAATGTTGGTGTACTTGTAGATAATATAATAAGGTATGATGATTCTATCTATCTATCTATCTATCTATCTATCTATCTATCTATCTATCTATCTATCTATCTATCTATCTATCATCTATC
>JAOVVH010000023.1:15559397-15577858 GCA_028566435.1 Scorpiodoras heckelii
GCACCTCCTCCTCATGCTGGTCACCAGCCTGGTCACACACTGCTGTGGGATGGCATCCCATTCTTCAACCAGTATTTTGTCGCAAGTCAGAAGCTCAAAACAAGTGTCAACAGCAACAGCAAAATAAGCTGTTTGGCAATGGCCGAGAAGATTTGGCAAATTTTAAAAAGTTTAAAAAGTTACTAGAGATTTGTTTGAAGTACATACTGGTAAATAAACAACATAATCTCGCATCTCACATCAGAAGAGGTCTGTGTTCGGTCATCACGTCAGTCAAAGTCATGTCTTGTGATAGCAGACTGTTCCTGGCTGTGTTGATTTGCAAAAATAACTTTTTATCTCGACTCGACTGCAAATGCTAGGCAGGCTTGAGAGACAAGACAGAGAAAAAACAGGTTAAACCCTGAACCTGTAAGAAACCAATATCACGTCCTGTGCCACTGTATCACCCCATGTTATACAAAAGTCCTTCTTGTAAAATCTATCCACATGGTAGCCATCTTGGCAATCCTATTTTCAGTCACATACACCTCTGTCCAGAAAGTAATGAGAATCAAATTCCCATTCTCAATACGGATTACTCATGGGGATGGTGCTTTGAGGTCAGTTAAAGTGGAAAAAGTTCTCTTGTTCCCAAGAACTTGTCAGCTGATCAGAAGGAATGACATATGCTTCACTGGCTGTGAGAGACTTTTTGGCTGAATAAAACATCCCAGTCCTTCCACATCCATCCGACTTGGTTCTGTCTGATTTCTTCTTGTTCGACAAGATTAAAACACATTTGAAAGGCCACCACTACAGCACAGTAAAGAACATCCATAGAGCCACGACTGAGACTCTAAACACCCTCACAGTTGATGAGTTTAAGCAATGCTACCAACAATGGCCGAGTGATCGTTAGCTTTATACTTTGCCTCATTCATACAGTATTTCAAAGAAGAAGAAAAAGAAGCCTTTATTTATCACATGTACATTACAGCACAGTGAAATTCTTTTCTTCGCTTGTTAGGAAGTTGGGGTCAGTGCACATTGCCAGCATGACACAGCATCCCTGAAGCACAGAGGGTTAATGGCCTTGCTCAAGGGCCCAACAGTGGCAGCTTGAACCTCCAACCTTCTTATCTTTAAACACTGAGCCACCACTGCACAAGCAGGGCTGTATCCCTACACATAACATCTCTCACTGGTTAAAAGCAATTAGCTAAAAATGCAATCACAAGAAAGTAGGAGCATTTACACATTTATGATTTCTTCCTTATTTCTTCTCCATGATTCTTGTTTTATTTTTTTGTTAAAGAACTACCTTACAGCTTAAGACACTTCAGGCTCAGAGGTCCATGGACACCAGCCTAATTAACCTGGTCCAATGCCTGTACTTGATTAATGGTTAAATGATAGATACTTTTATATTATTCTGTTACAGATTTACCAGAATGTTATGGCTGATATCACTGCACAAGCTCAAAATTACCATGTGCCACTGACGCTGCAGTCCAATCAAATAATGACTAGAATAGAGCAGAAGGTTTTTTCCTGTTTACATGCAAAAATGTATTTGCTCTTATAATCTCTTACAGTATACTGCAGGGAAGGGACAATGAGTTCTGGATTCTTTATGAAGATAATAGCCTGAATTCATAAAAATGTGTACTACTATTAAACGAACAACTCTTGTAATATACTGTGCATGTCTTCTGTCATCACATTTTCCATCACAGTTTGGTCTGCCTCCAAATTCCCTTTCTCCAAAACACCGTACTATCCACAATGCTACAAACTCTCAACTGCTTCTGACGGTATACCTGACCCCAGGGCTTACTACATGTGTCTCGTTCTCCACTAAAGGTTCCTCTGGAAAAAAAAAGAAAAGAAAATGTCTTTATCTCTGGAAGAAAGCAAACGAGACAAACCAGGCCTCCCCTGCCCTGAAGCAAACAGCACCATTTTAATGAGGTCCTTCCAGCACCATCTCTTTTACCCTCTTCCCTTTATAAACTACAGGCCAGGAAGGATACTCTGTACGTTTCCACTACCACACAAACAGATACTAACATTTATTTTAAAAACCTAACAAGAACGTTTAGTGCCTAGAGAATGACAAACCCAAATCAAAACGCATCTATAATGCCTTAGGAGCTGAAAGATGAGGCGACAGCGAGAGGCAGCCATGGTTCGGCTGTAAAAGGGCCGGCCAGCACCAAGGCACAGCGCCAAGTGCGCAGATGACCTGCTCTTCCCTGCTGCAGAGAAGCGAGGCGAACAATGGGGGATAAATAACGGACAAATCTAATATAACTCAGTTGCTCAAAGAGACAACATCACTATGATCTACAACATATGGCTGCAAAGTGCCTTTATCCCTGCTGTAGGCTTAGAGGAAGAAGTGCCTACACCCTAATATACCGTAATCCTGCCAATAAATACGGCTAAATACACTAAGCTTTGTTCAAAATACCTAGTTAAGCCATGTTTGATGAAGGAACACTATAAGATGCAATAATAAAAGTTTTGCTGTATGCAGGATGACTGCAAGTCACCAACTAGTAGCAGAGAAAATCAGCTACTAGTGCAAGTGGCAGAAGCGCCAGCCTGGGAGCCACCCTGCCTGTTCTTACACTGATCGCGGGAGACCGGGAGTGTTCATGTCCAAATCCTGAACCATTACATAATGCAGCCTTTTCATTGCCTCTCAATATGACAAGGCTGAAAAGGAGAATGCAGACAAGCAGGAAGCAGCTCTCTCCAAGCCTGCCCTTCCCTCACTGTGCAACATAAGAGCAAAGGCTAAAGCCAGTCCAATTCTAAAGGCCCGGCTCCTTTTTCCACGCAGAGCCTCTCTATTTAAATGTAAATGAAGCTGTGTAGCAGCTGAACAGCTTGGACAGAGGTGAGGCACACACACCCCCGTTCCTCGAGGGGCCAGAGTTTTGGCACTCATCTGCTGGGTCCATAACCTATTAGCTCATCAGAATTCCACCCTTTCCTCATTCATGCCACTTCCATAATGTTTAGCAGAAGTACTAAGGAGTCATGACTTTCTGTATTTTTTAAATCTCACTTTGTGCACCTGAGGTTTCTGCAGTTACACTTCAGTTGATGTGCAGGTTGTTTCAACTCTGCAAGGTCACATGCATTTACATCATTCATCATCTGGTAGATGATTTAAACGAACATGACTTACAAATGAACTAAAAGCCTACAGCCTCTAAAAGTCGACGGTGATACAGTTGCCAAAACGTACAACACGTTTGCAAACTGAAATTTACATACAGATTCACACGTCTGAGTCCATTTTGAAGCCTGCCATTTATTGCGTTTTCTATCTGGATTGTATCATCTTGATTTTAAACACATGCACTTACACTTTCACACAGACAGACTGAAATACGATATCTGTGCGTGTTAATATTTAAATCAGCTCATTATTTCAGAACACTAGCTTCCAGTATAGCGCTGCAGTTTTAGATGCTTTTTGAATGTTCATTTGAAGCGTTAACATTTGGAGCACGTGAGTCACTTATTAGGATGGGTTTCATTTGTCAAATGTGGCTAGACCACCTGAAGTGGTTCGAGCAATCAGATTTAAGGAGCTTAAGTTGATTTTCTGGGCAGCACGTTCACATTATTAAAATTACTTATGTGTTGTTCAGGCTTGCAGCGGTGCCGGATTCGTCATGCGTAGAGGTGTCTGAGAAGGGGAATTCAGCAGCATCCAGCACAGCCTGTTTTTTTCATGACAGAGCGGCAGAAAGTGAAAGGTGCAGAGTAGACAGGGTTGAACTTAACGACGACTGCTGAGATTGGAAACATGTGACTGGAAAGGCAATGAAAAATATTTAATTTACTGTTTATCTGTGCATTAAACACGAACACTTTATCACTGGCTAGACGTAATGTAGTCGTGAGAAATTCTTTACATTTGGTGTAACCATATGAATGAATGTATAAAAAATAGATGTAAAAGCCAAATTCTGAAGTGGTGAATCTGGCAGAAAAATGAAATCTATGAATGCTAAAAAGGCATTGTTTGAATTTCTTTGTAAGAATTGTGTCAAATTTACTTTAGTTACCTAATTCTGTACAGCAAACGGACATCAGGTAAAGCCTGTTAGACAACTTCAAGGCTCTGGTCCTTTCTCAATATGCTGCAATAGACTTGTAATAATATAATCATCACCACATTATCTTACAATGCCATAATATTCAATGAGTCCAGGTATATTATACAAGTATGTGTGCAAATGTGTAAAATGGTCAACATGATTGCTTCTTGCTGCAGATATTATTAGCTTGTTGAAATGAAATGGTGGGTATACACAGCACTCATTCTGAAACCCATCTCCTGTGACCATAATGGTGAATAATATGACAGACCATCAACATCACTATGTGTCGAGGAGATGTCACTGCAAACCCACTAGTCTAATGGAAAACACTAGAAAAGTTGTGTGTGTATGTTGTGTGTGCCACCAGCACCATATAATGAAAGCTGTTCAGCACACTGGGTAAGATACTGACAATCTCCTGTATACCTTAAACCCAAAATAGTGGAAATGCTCATCTTCCTGTGAAAAAAACAAAACATTTTGGCTAACGAAGCCCATTTTGCTGCATATCATGGCAGAGGGAAACCTTGTTTGTGGCTGTGAAACGTAAGGTTTTTTTTTTATCAGTTCTGATTTTGTTGCTGAGGCTCCTAGATATTTTTTGCAATAAACTGTCATAGTTATGTTGTTTTAAACGTTTTCTACTACAATACTGACTGAAAGTATTACCAAAATATAGAGCTTTAACTAAATTATTATTGTATTCATAGTCCCAATGACTAGTCGATTGTAGGAGTCTGTGAGCTCAGATATGGAATACAACAGGTAGTGCTCTCCTCCAAGCATGTTCAGCTGCCCTGTGACACCCAGCAGCTAGAAAAGACACTGTGTCCAGCGGGGAGATGTATTAGCCTTCACCCTCCCCCTTTGTTGGCCATACGGAAGAACTAGCTAGTACCAACAACTATATGAATGAATGAATGAATATTACATTTATATAGCAACTTTCTCAAACCCAAGGGCGCTTTACAGTCAACATACAACTTTAACACCAATCACACAGTGAGAGGCGGCAGCCAATCGCACACAGTGTACTCTCAACCAGAAACCACAGCCCCCTGGGGGACTGAATGGGGTGCAGGGAAGGGAGAGAAGACAACACCCAGGACAGAGCACCATCCACCACTGGGTGGCAGACACACAGTCATTCACACAGTCACACCATGATTACAGGGCCATTTTTGTATGTCCAATTCATCTAATTTGCATGTCTTTGGACTGTGGGAGAAAACCGGTGTACCCCGGAGTAAACCCACACAAACACGGGGAGGACATACAGACTCCACACAGAAAGGACCCAGACCGGTCCCACCTGGGGATCGAACCCAGGACCTTCTTGCTGTGAGGCAACAGTGCTCAAACATAAGCAGAAAAATCGATGCTGCACACACCTATAAAATATAAACATATTTAACTTACTTGCAGTTTCATACTTAACCACTAACAACACACAGAAGCAGAGCTTTCACTCAGTGGTTCAGCAACCTTAGCTAATGACTGCATAAAGTAATTAAACTTAATCCATCTGTCGCAATGCACAAAAATTCTCTCATGGCATTAAATCAGATTCTTCCACAACCGTAATAATACCGTTTGTGAAATAACCTAGAAACTAGCTAATCCAGACAGACAGGAAACCTAGCTACTGATCTACTAACGGATGTGGACAAAGCAACGACACTACAGTCTGCCATTATTTCATTGCATTTGTGACTACACAGCCTTTTAAAAAAGCTTCCCATATACAGCACTGTGCAAAACTCTTAGGAACCCTATTGCTCTTAGTACACATTTTGTTATCAGTGTTTGTTTTGATGAGTTCTGCATTACTGAGTCCATACAAAAAAGATTTTAGATTTCCGATCATTACTTTTCCAACAAAAAATTAAATGTCAAAAAATATTTGTATGTCAGTAAAGAAAGCAACACATTACATAACAGACCACTTTATAAACAAAAAGGCTGCTGGATTTTGCATGCAAAAAGAAGTAATTGTGACAGTCAAGGTCTCCAGAAGAGCTGTGGCAGATTCTTCAAGACACTCAGTAAAACTAATTGCCAGCTAATTACTGTACAGTACGATGCAGAAGTCTTAGGCACATGCAAAGACTTGCTGTAAAGCAAAGATCCCTTCAGAAATAATGAATATGTTTCTACATAAAAATACTATAATGTCTAGTAAACAGTAATAAACTAAAGAAAGTCATTATTTTGGTGTGCCTTTTTCTTAAATAGTGTTCCCAGTTACAATGTGTGCAGATTTATAAGGAAATCAACTGGTAAGACTTACTGAGTGTCTTTAAGAATCTGCCACAGCTCTTCTGGAGACTTTGACAGTCACATTTGCTTATTTTTGCATGTGAAAACCAGTAGCCTTCATTACAGTTTTTGTCTGAAAAGTGGTCTGTTATATAGGTCTTTCTTTACTGAGATACAAGCATTTTCTTGAAACATTTAATTGTTTGTTAGAAAAATAATGTTTGTAAATGTAAAATCTATTTATGCTGACTGAATGATGCAGAATTCTTAGAAATAAACAACTCTAACAAAACTTAAACTAAAAAATGCCTAGCATGCCTAAGATTTTTGTACGGTACCGTATTGTTACATAACTGCTAGAACTGTAAGGACAACAATAATTAATGAAGAATCTCTGTGTTGATTAATTTGCACTGCTTTGTGATAAATATATTCAGTAGTTACAGTCCTAATCTCTTTGCATTGCAGAGTTGAATCTGCCTGTGAATAACAGTGTTGAGAATACTTCATCATTTAGACAGGCGTGATACAATGAGCTCTACTGCTGACTCTCGCACATTCAAACGCAGCAAATCCACAATCACTCTGTGTGATCAGTCATATAAAGCTGTATCTCATTATCAGCTGGAGTCAACAACCACCGCTCACACACAGGCAAACCTTCATGCATACTTGCCAAGGACAGTCCCTGATTTTCCTCAGCATCATGTCTCAAAACGAATCATTTCCTATATTTCTCACATTTAACCACATATTTACATGCTCATACATCTTTTAACGATTTGGTTAATTTAATACATGAAGCATCTGTAACTACACAGATTTAGAAAATCTCTCCATTTAAGGTTGGTGAGTATGCTGTGATTAAAACAGCCGAGGCAGAATTTGCATTGGATTATCATTAACACACTGCTCCCTTATCTCCCCCCTTCTCATGTGGAACATTGCTTAATTAAACAGGAACTGGGCACCATTTGCGAGCACTGATGCTAACTGCATAATTTAATGTTCATATGCCCAACAACGCATGCAAGTTAATTGACAGGCAGAGGATAAATGGTACTATCAGAGTTATTACATCCAAAAGGATCATCATAAACACAGAGACCGAGATCAGATGTCACCGGTTTTGAGAGGGACATGTTAACAATGGGGAATAGGCAATGATTCAACATGACTTTACATATGCATATACTGTACATATGCGTGTGTGTTTGTGAGAGTATGTACTGTATGTATGCACACTGAAGTACCCGAAAAACTATGCAAAACACATAGCAATAACACCTATGCATGTCATTGGTTGCATCCACCAGTGAGTCTATATGCGACAGACATCTATGAAAGCTTCTAGAGCTGTTTCTGCTGCTGTGAGAATTGCAAGTTATCACGATTTTGCTATTTTCAACACGCTTTAATAGTTGGAGCTTGTGAAATGGGTCATAGCATTTCGGAGGTAGAAGAAAAGTTTGGATTTTCATATATGACCATTTCAAGGGCTTACTATCACTACAAGAATTCTGGCAAAACCTCGAACTTACAACAGCAGTGTGGCTGTAAAAATACTCTGCGTGAACGTGACCAGTGTCGGGTGGCAAGAATCATTTCACATGATAGACGTGCAACACTGCCTCAAGTAACATCGGAATTCAATACTGGGGCCTCAACAAGCATCAGCGTGAGGACTGTGCAACGTTCCCTCCCAGATCCCGTGGGGGACCTACCAAGTATTAACTGCTATAGCAGCTTGTCTGGTACTTCAGTGTATATGTATGTTTGTGGCAGAGTAACAGGGGCTAACATTGATGCTCACTGTTTCATTGCGATATTGTGCTTAAACACATTACACAATGGATATTGTGATTTGTTCAACTGGATCTGATGGACACAAAAAAAAGGAAAAACACTTACTCCTGATTGACTTTCACAAACCAAATGTTTTCAACTGGTATGTACCTATGTTTAAGCTGTTTTGCAGTTAGACGACATGCTTCACTGTTGTACCTACCACCTGATGCACTACATACATCAACCAAGGTGCAATCTGGTGTAAAAAGTTACTACGCGGGTTCGTTAGCTTGCACATACGAAAGATGATCTTTTCAGAAGATGGACAGAACACCATAGCCTATAGCTTTGTTTTTTGTTGCGGGTAAAGACATGATGTTTTACATTAGAAATTTTGTTAGAATTGGATAATACCCTGTTCATTTCTCTTAGTTTGTGTTAATGTGCTTAATGAGCAATCTCACCACACATAATTACATTACGCTAGCTACAATTTTTTAGCCTAGTCAGTTTCAGTTCAACCAAAACATGAGCCAGGGCAGCACGCTGGAGGCTTTACTTGCCCAGTGGGCTTACTAGTTTAACACTCATGTTCTACATATTATTTCTTTGATTTATGCAATGTGATTCAATATGTGCATTTCAGCACCCCCAACCCCAACAGTCAGTACTCTTCTTCGCATTATCCATTTTAGTGGCTTCCATTATACACAATTATTTGTAAAAACCCCAGTGTTAACAAGCCCAGCCTGTACCTGACCTGTTCACATAGGTGAAGTGTTGCACTGATTACCAGTGCAGTCTTTTTTTGTCAGAGCAATTGCCTCTGACCTTGTTGGACTGGTACTGCTGCTCTGAGAAATTTAAACCAGCTTTGACGTCTCTCCAAACACTCAACACTGCAGTCATTCCAAAGCAGTATCATTAAGCCTTTGCAGAGCACACACGATGAAACTGTGTCTGTCTGAAATCTAATGTGTTTAATTAATAAGCTGTTCATGTCAAGTATGGAATAAGCAGACGATATTATGGTAAATAAAGATGCTTGTGGGATCCATCACCCTATCTTGAAGAGGGTGATGAACTGGGAATTTCTGCAAGGCACATTTTCAGTAATCAAACGGGTTTAAATGATAATTAAGTACTGACCAAAACACCAAATTAATGGTAGAGCAGCATAATAATCCATGGTATGACAACTGTACAACTGTAATGTCTACAGTCAAATTGGAGAGCCTTATCACTAAACTTTATAGCACACTATATATAAAGTATATAAAGTAATCAAAGATGTCTGTGCTCTCAAAGCATCCTTCACACTTGCTTAAAGAAGGTGTTAGAGCCTTGCAGATGAAAGACCTTCAACAAGACCTGCAACAACATGCAGAGGAATGCTGGGAAATTCATTTTTAATAAAAAGTAAATTATGGACAAATCTAAGATCTTCATATCGTATGAAATATCCAAAAAAGAGGAAGTATAGTTTTCACAAATACAGACTGCTTTAATCTGTTGTTCTGCCTGTCTGGCTAACACTAAACAACCACGCTATGCTGCGTTAGAAGTCAGTAGCCCATGACCGACTGGCTCTGTCGATCAGAAGACGTCAAAGACACTGCCTCATTTAACCACATAAAGGATATTGGCATCAGGGGGCCCTAGTGAGACAAACAGACATCTTTCTGCCCTGAAAAGTAAGCAACCTATGGTGCTTATCCCAGTAACAAGTGTTCCTGCCTATGTTTACGCCTTGGCATTACGATGCAGAACTACTCTCATGGTCACCACGGATTCTGCACGTTCTGGAGTGTTCTTGTAAATACATTAACGTATTATTGTCAAATTCACTGTATCTGTTTATTTATCTGACATATAGTGCGTTTATTGTAAAAACAGCAATGCAATTCTAAACATGGATTAAGTCAGCCTGTGTTTTATACCTTCATATGCATGCCATGTACACAAATCCCAAAGGGAAAAAGAGTCATTTACCAAATGCTACTCAAGCTAAAATCCAATTGGAGAGCTCCATAATCTTTAGAACATGGCTAGAGCCAGTGTGTTATGCAGTGTGGCCTTTAGTGCAGTCAGCTCTGTGCTCAGCCCCCTCTCTGCTTAGTTCATTCACAAAATCCAAAGGCTGAATTCAGGATTGCTGCAACCAGCTGGCACATTTTCAGTACTGTATTACAGGATGGTTTTAAATGATAATTAAATATTAACTAAAATACAAAATTATTGGTAAACAATTATATAAATTCAGGACAGTATGACAATTGTACAGAATAATATTGCATTTTTTGGTGCATCACTCTATCCATTTGAGGACAACATTAAATGTTATATTACGTGCACATACATTCAATGACAGGTTAGGGTAGTTCTCAAGTCTGACTGGTCAGAAGGTGCTGATTAATTTTCTATAAAGCACGGCTCAGACAAAAGCACTGGCCATAAATCAAATCACAGGCTTACATTAAAACATTCCTTCTAATACAGTATTGTTTCTATAGTAACAGCAAATCTACAGGGACTTGTA
Organism: Scorpiodoras heckelii; assembly: GCA_028566435.1. NCBI lineage: Eukaryota > Metazoa > Chordata > Actinopteri > Siluriformes > Doradidae > Scorpiodoras > Scorpiodoras heckelii. The sequence goes on from JAOVVH010000023.1 coordinate 15,570,090, forward strand.
TGCTAAGACCATAATCTTAAGCTAATAAGAAACAGATTTACATGTGTTGTTATTTAAGAAAGAAAAATGTATAACCATTGGTCACTTTCTGTATGAAGACCTTTACTTTTATAGTAAACATGATCATTACGTGGCAAAGGTGAGGTGAGAGAACAACTGTTTACAGCCTCCCAGACATAAGCAATAAAACAAACTAACTTGCTTTGCAGACGCGCCACAACATTAAATTACAAACAGTGAAAAATAAAATACAATCTCATTAACTAATAAATTAGTTAATAATTGTTATTGTTGGCAAGGAAAATGGCCATCTGCTCGGTGTTGGACCACATCACAGCATCCCATCATTCAATAACTTCTTATAACAGCAAGAGCCGTAGTGTTCTGTTCCTCACATAGTGTACCAGTTTCTAAAATTGGTTGTCTTTAGTGTCACATCACGTTAGTTTAACCCTTTTAGATTTCCATATCGTGTTGTCACACTGTATATCCTTACAGCCTCTCAGACAGCAAACTGTGCATTCGTGGGAGCTGTAGCACTGAGGAAAAGTCAGGACTATAATAAATTAGTAATATTGTGATTGAACGGAGTGAGGTTGTAATTTTAATGGTAAATGCAAAGAATTTACAGAAAACCAGGTATAAATTAAGATAGTTCGCTAAGATTGTTTTTAGCTAACTAGCCAGTGCATTAATTGTTTTCCAAATAAGAGCAGCACTTCAGCTTTGGAAATACACAGTATGTAATTATGTGACTTTTTTTTCCCTGACAGACAAAGAACAAGATCTTTCGGTCATCGCTGCCACAACACACAGCAAATATATATAAGAAATTTGTTATATATGTATAACAAATCACAGTATCCATTGCGTAATGTGTTAAAGGACAATATCGCAAAAAAAAGAGTGAGCAGCAATGTTAGCCCCTGTTACTCTGCCATAAACATACATCTTCACTGCTAAAAAAACTGCTAAAGCAGTTCATTCTTGGTAGGTCCCCCATGGGATCTTGGAGGGAACGTTGCACAGTCCTCACGCTGATGTTTGTTGAGGCCCCAGCATTGAATTCTGATGTTTTCTTGAGGCAGTGCTGCACTCCTATCACGTGAAATGATTCTTGCCAACCGACACTAGTCACGTTCACCCTTTTTATGGTCACACTGCTGTCGTAAGTTCGAGGTTTTGCCAGAATTCCTGTAGTCACGTTACACCCTTGAAATGCTCATACGTGAACATCCAAACTGATCTTCTACTTCTGAAATGCTACGACCCATTTCACAAGCTCCAACTATGAAACCATGTCGAAAATAGCAAAATCATGATAACTTGTCATTCTCATAGTAGAAACAGCTCTAGAAGGTGCAAATGCGGAAGCAACCAATGACATGCATAGGTGGCGTCGCTATGTGTTTTGGATAGGCTCCAGTACCAGTTTTTTCTGGTACATCAGTGTATATACTCGTATATTTCTTCAGCACGTCCATGTATCTAGTTAAGAACAACACACTTTGTATTAGATTTAATCCACCTGTTATCCCATATAACACAAACAGCATGTTCATACACATCAAAGCATCATTGTGTTACACTGTGTGTCAATTTATGACGACAGCAGTGATATGATCGGACAGAAATGGAGCAATCTACACATTTTTTTTCCCTCCAGCAGTTTAACACATCATCAACACAAAAGGGCATACAGCATGTTAAAAATGATATAACACAAAAAGTGTGCACATCATTTCTGAGAGTGTAGCAGGCTGTGCTCGCACACCCGGGGAGACTTTGGGGTGTGTTTAGACTTTGGGGTGTATTTACTACCAGTGCACTGCGGTGTACATTTCATACACAGCGCTGGAGGTGATCCCGTGAACAAAAGGAGAAAAGTAACCCTGCGCTCAGGCTCCGCCAAGTTCCACCCATTTGTGTATAAGGAGCTTGAAATACTCCAGTCTCCCCAGCAACAAAGCCTTCACTCCGGCTGCCTGGGAGCCTTTCACCGACACCAACCGCCCCAAATGGACAATGAAGCATATGTTTAGCTTCGTGTTCATGGCGGTAAACTGGAGCCCCGTGCACCAGAAGCCAAGCCTCCCCCATTTTCCTCTAATTGCAAGAAAAGAGAGAGAGAGAGAGAGAGAGAGAGAGAGAGAGAGAGAGAGAGAGAGAGAGAGAGAGAGAGAGACTTGGATATCGCTCTGTCTTATGCACACGCTGGCCTGATTGCTTTTTAATGCATTTCACAAATAGCACTGGTTTATGTGCTATTCAATCGCAGTGGAACTTCAATCACACTAAATAAGAAAAAGAGTGTGTGTGTGTGTGTGTGTGTGTGTGTGTGTGTGTGTGTGTGTGTGTGTGTGTTTGGTTCGCAAGCAGAGATGAGGCGTTACCCCAGTTCAGGTTCAATGCAGAGAGCAGCACATCAAGGCTAAAGGAGATCAGCCTAGTCACGATGGATGGAGAGAAGCATTCACGGTCGGGGATTTGTTTCGTTTTGCAACTATGTGTAATGAACCCAGTTATAAACATAAACACATCCATGAGCGAATGATGCTGCTGCATGAAACTTCAAGGCGACTGTCACATACCTTTCACTTGCGTTTCATATTCCCCAATGATCTCCTTGTCCTTCTTGTATTTCGCTTGCGACGACATTGTTCCCTGAGCTATTTAACGTAGGATCCAGTGAGATGTGGAGATGTTGCACCAGAAGCTCTCTGCCCTTCTGTCACAGCTGTCACAGCTGGCTTCTCCTTATCCTTCTGATTTCACTTTATTTATAAGTCCGTCCTGTTACACTGAGCGTCTCTCCCTCTCTCTCTCTCAATCTCTCTCTCTCTCTCAATCTCTCTCTCTCTCTCTCTCTCTCTCTCCGATCTCAGTTTCTTTTGTCCAGAAGCTTTAAACTCACCCTTCTGCACACCTGCGCTTTCTCATTCCCTTGGCTAGCTAAAGAGCTAAGCTCAGGAGCTGGGAGGATGAAGCGCTCTGCTGCCACACACACTCACACACACACGCACACACACACACACAGGGGCTCCTCCTCGCTCAGGATGCCATCCAAAGTGGCAGAAGAAAAGCAAATTCCACAGCTTATAAAACGATCCGGTTACTGCACAGACGGTCGGCCTTTTCCCGTGCACCCATGCTGCAGAAGCGATCACAGGATCCACAGGGTCGCGGGTGAGAGCGGAGATCAGAGCGGAGATCAGAGCGGAGATCAGAGCCCCGCCACGCACGATCCTGCTCCGCGCTCTGCAGCTTCACAAGAATGGACCCGCGCCGAGCGCCGACTGGAGCCACGCCCACTGACCAGAGCTCGCTCCACCCCCTCTGGCTCTCGATCTCTCAACCATCCAATCAGCTGCGGGCTCCGGCCACTGAAATGTTCATTTTCGGAAAATAAACAAATAGATGTTTTTTCCAGCAAAGTGTTTGTTTTGGACTCCTGCTCTGCATTGTGACAGTAACACAGAAGAGTTTCCTTACACAGGCATTGTATTCCAGTGCACAGTGTACAGAAGACGTGTAACGCTGTATTTCAGCTCATTTGTTTGTTCACATTTATGCAGTCAGATCCAGAAGTATTAATAAACTTAATAAACAACAAACAACAACATAATAATAATAATGATGATTATTATTGTTGTTGTTATACTATATTTTACACTATATTTCATAATAGTTTTCCCCCAAATATTTTTAAAGACATAAATCTGGATTACAAAAATTGTAGGCACCTTTCAATAGAAAAGGCAAAGATTACATAAAAGAAACATTGTAGTATTGTATTTCAGCTCATTTGTTTGTTCACATTTGTACAGTCAGGTGCAGAATTATTGGAACCTTCAACAGAATGGGCATATGTTTGGTGTGTGACTTAATAAACAACAACAACAATAATAACAATAGCAACAACAACATATTATTATTATTGTTGTTGTTATTATCATCATTATCATCATTATCATTATTATTATTATATTTAATACCATATTTCATAGTATAAACTTTTTTTTCAAAAGAATTTTATAGACAAGTGCTGTCGCCTCACAACAAGAAGGTCCCAGGTTCAATCCCTGGGTGGAGCGGTCTGGGACCTTTCTGTGTGGAGTTTGCATGTCCTCCCCGTGTCTGCGTGGGTTTCCTCCGGGTACACCGGTTTCCTCCCACAGTCCAAATACATGCATATAAGGTTAATTGGTGTCTTTAAAGTGTACCTAGTGCGTGTGTGTGTGTGTGTGTGTGTGTGTGTGTGGGTGGGTGTGTGTGTGTGTGTGTGTTCAGGGTTAATCCTGAATTTCGCTCTATGCCGCCGACTAGGCCATGACCCTGGAGACAGGAATAAGTGGTTAAGGTGATGAATGAATAAATGAATTTTACAGACAAAAATAGTGTTTACAAAAATTATAGGCACCATCCAATAGAAAAAGGCAAAGATTACATAAAAGAAACATAACAAACAAATTGTCCACTCAAATTAAACTTAAATGGGGAAATGATGTACTTTTCTTAAAGTTTCTATTTAAAAGCCAATGAGTTTTTTTCCCTGTGTGCAAATATTCAAGTTAATATTTTTACATTATTAAGTTAATCAGCTCCTTCTTGCTTATTTTTATTATGCATTACACAACAAGAAGTTTGTCAGCATAATTCTAGGATAGTAATAGTTTTGTGTGTATTTTTTTATGAAACAGATGAGTTGACAGGTTAGACAGACTAGTTCCTCGCTGAATGACTCTTCAGCACACCTTATGGCTGCTTGCGAGGGGATTTGTGGTCAGCTAGTTCCATCATACAAACAAGCCTACAGATGCACGTTAAACATCAACAACAGCAATTGGAGGTCTGAAATATTTTTTCCACCCTGACAGCTCATGTCAGAAAAGAGTTGTAAAGAGGTTAAAAGGGTGCTAAGAGGAACATCTCTTCATAGAGCAATCTGTCAGCAAAGCACCTGTGATAACAGGAGCAGAAAAATGGTGAAAAGCTCTTAGTGAAATGGACCATGAGACAACCACCCCACAACTGCCCTTGTAAGACAAATGGAAGAGCCAGGGAACTTATTGGAAACTATGTTAATTTTTGCAGGGAGGTGACTGACTGATTTCACATTGGCACACAGCTGTCAATGTATAATCTTATAGCTACTGGCTCAAAACAAAACAGCCCCTGGTATTGAAGGAGTTTCCACCCAAACTACAAATAGTGAGTAATCTTAATCAAGCATCCCTTTTTCATGCCCCAACGTGTACAAATACATTTTCTCAATGTCATCTTCATATTTAACCTGTTCTACCTGTATGTTTCCTTTAAAGACTTCTTCAAAAGCTTCAGGTATTTCTCACTTGTTTAATGATGTTGTTGTTTAATATTTGTTAAATGCTTCCTGATATTTAATACACAGCTCGGCTAAAGGTCAAATCACAATGACGTAAACCCCAAACGTAATCACCTTTAATCCCTATGAAAAACTGGGTGATACTCCATAGCATATATTGTCCACATCTTTCCAGGATCCACAGAATTCCTGGAAAAAAATAGCTTTAGGTGAATCTTTATTGGAGGTGGATCATTATTGCACAATAAGAAATCATACCCACGGCACTGTCTACTGGATCTACCCCTCTGCTCACCTCCTCCACACTGAACACCTCTTTGTGCTGCAGCGTTCATTAAAAGAAAAAGAAATGGTTTCACCTGCAAGAGCTGACCTGCCGATTGCATGAATGAAAATGACAGACCAGATGAATGCATAGCTCAGGAATTATCCATCAGGGAGCAACCTGTTCATCTTCTGCTTGAAGATGTGCCCTGAAGACTTCCCCCTATAAATGCAGTGAATGATTTATGCTTTTTGAAGTATGATTAATGCAAAATTATTATTCAGTTCTATTGAGGTCTGTTGATTATGCTTGTGAGTCATGACCCCAGACCTACAATCAGCTTTAGTTTGTAAGAATTGAGCTGTAACTTTTATATTTATACGATTGTAATCCAAGCACAAGAATACTCTGAATCTTCTCCATTTCCCAATGGCAGTTGGTTGCCAAGTCCTCTTTCCTCTTCTCTTCTAGTCATTGCTAGGCATCTCAGAAGGAAGGAGCCTGGGAAACTATGACTTCAGTGTTTTCAAGGGACAAAACCCCATTGTGATGCTCCTTTCAGTCCTTTAAGTTTGAATAGAGGGAGTGTGTGTGTGCGTGTGAGACAGACAGAGAGAGAGAGAGAGAGAGAGAGAGAGAGAGAGAGAGACTGTATCCAGTGAGTGTGTCCATCCACAGAACTAAAGCACTGGGGACACCATGTGAGCCAAAGAGACGAGACCATCTGGAGCACTGCAAGAATGACAGAGTAACGCTGTAAAAAAAAACCTGGATTGAGCTAGATTGAGGGGTTAGGAGACTGATAATGTTTCAGAATGATATGATGTCAGAATAATTCAGTGAAAGCACAAGGGCAGTTTTCTATAAATGTTAGAATTTTTACTCTTTTATAGACTTTTAAGAACTATAACCTCTTTCAAACCACATTTAGCTTTTTCAATATACAACTAAAATGAAAAGTATCATGTTCTGATTCCAGCCGTGACCAACTCATAAACACAACATTGTGACTTGCATTTTTTGTATTGCACATTTTTTTACTGATTGTCAACAGCTGGGACTTAATTAACAACAATATTAACAACAATTTTCAAATTATAATGAATTCTGTTAGCCATAATCAGTTAATTTGTTATGATGTTTGCAATGTTTTACTAAGGACATTTCAATTAAAGGTGCAACATAGAGAATTAAATCAGTAAGTTAGCTTGCAGTCAAGCTTGCAATTGTTATATTTTGATATTTTATATTTCGTGAGCTTAAGTGATTTGGACATGAAATAATATGTGATTCTGCCTGAATTGCATAATTTAAGTGTTTAAAACTAGGTCTGAATTAAACTAGAAACTAACATCTAGATCCCAAAAAAACCCCCATAAACTAAATAATATTATTCTATACAACAGAAAGAGAGAAAACATCTGGTGAACTCATTACTGCACCTCTCCCGACCACATGGAACAGATAAAGCTGAGCTCTGTGACTTTTATTTTGTCACATGTGTGATTTTGTTATGCTTATTTCTTTTTTAAGTGCTAAATGTTTGGTCTATATAGAGCACTCATAGCTTGTTGAGGGTGATATCCTTTAATCATTATTTTTGGTCATTTCACATTAAGGCTTAAAACAAATCTGTATTTTTAGAGCACTACAGAGCATTAATAAGTGTTTATTGCTATAAAAACACTGCTGCAGTTTTGCATTTGCTGTTGTTCTGACTCATTTAGTTCCAAAAGCACATCTGATTTATTAAATCATTACAGTTTATAGCAAAAAGCCCCACACACATAAAATATCAACTTATACATTATGATCTTGCTAAAATGAATAATCAAGTCATGCAATAATAATTAATCAATTACATAATATAAAAACTGTTAAAATGATTAATGAGAATCACAGGGACAGGATCAGTGGGCAAAAGTCCTGAACACCACAGACAAAAAAAAAAAAAACCAAGAAAGAAACACAAGTTGTTTGGTGGCTGGATGTATTATGTTATACTGTTAAAAACCTACAATCTTCATTCATTCATTCATTATCTTCCGCTTTATCCCGCTAGTCGGGGTCACGGGGGTGCTGAAGCCAATCCCAGTGTCATCGGGTGAAGGCGGGGTACACCATGGACAGGTCGCCAGTCCATCGCATGGCCAACACACA
>JAOVVH010000023.1:15627557-15642397 GCA_028566435.1 Scorpiodoras heckelii
TTGAAATGACTTTAGTTTTGTGTCATGTCTGTGATCTGCTTTTTTTCTACAAAATTAAACAACTGAATGAACATCCTTCGAGGCCGGTGATTCCATAATTTTTGCCAGGGGTTGTACACACAGTAAAAAAAAAAAAAAAAAAAAAAAAAAAAGTTGGGACTTACCAATCATGGCAAACTGAGAGTCTGGGGTAAAGGAGGCTTCCAGTACCACACTCTTACTGTTGTTGTAGCCCTGCAGAGCAGAACAGTAGAACACAGTCTGAATAAAAATGCTTAAAGGACTAAATGATTAAAAGAGCTCCAAAGCTTTTCATAAACACAAGAAGGTATTTATGCATATTATAAAAATATATTAAAGTAAAATTATGTATAAAATACAATTAGATAGAGACAGAAAAAGTTAATACTTTTGAATGAAGCATCCAGTCATCAGCAAAGACAAACATACTACCTACATATTACCTTATCTACATTAAGTATAGAATCACAATGACCTGTATGGCTTAAGTATTTTTGATGATATCCCATATTTATGGAAGTGCTAGTTTACAGCTAAACTAGTTAAGCCACATGCTTTCCTTCTTTTGTTTAAATGTTATAAACTGAAAACAAATGCACAGGAAGCACAGCCTACAGTTAATAACATGTATTTGCAACTATATACATCAACAGAACCTATGATTCATAATTGGGTGCAATCAGACCAACTACATAAATTATTTTCTATGCATTTGAAGATATGAATATTTACTAAAATACTGAATCAGAAACATTTACTTAGCTAATCAGCAATAAAATGAATTGTGGCACAACCACTGTTTGCCCTCCCTGTTTTCCTCATTGGAAGGAACTGCCTTCAGTGAATCTATAAACTTAGAATCACTACAATCTCACCGCAAATGAATGTAACACAGCCCCTTTGAAAGCATCGAGCAGCCTGAGGGTTCCACCGTTGCTGGAGATCAGGATGAGTTTGCCATCGTTGCTGAACTTTAGGCCGGTCCACTCACATGAACGCTCATACTGCAGCTTAAATGTGGCAAATGGGCCCTAAATGAAGACAGGGAGACTATGAAACTATCTCCAAGAGCTGAATGGATTGATTACCTTGTACACTGGCAAATAGGTTATCTAAAGTTATGCAGCATAAATTTCTAACATGGCAAAATTCCATAGGGTGGATTTTATGCTGGTCTCTCGTACTTTGTCGAATGATCGTAAGTCGTAGAGTTTGACCATCTCGGAATTGACTCCAGCAGCAAATATAAGACCCTCTGGATCAAATGAGCACACTGGCTTCCCCTGCAGATGCATCAGACCCTGTGATAATAGACAGGATTCAGATCAAACTCCAGACTGAAAGTCTAAAGTCTAAACAGAACATCTTTCAAGAGCATAAGCAAACAGCCAGCATTTGGATTACCTGACAATTGGGAGAGCGAAGATCCCATAGTCGGATTGTTTTATCTAAAGATCCCGAGATGAATGTGTCATCAACAGGAGACATGGACAGGGCAACAACCCTGGTTAATTCAAGACAAAAGCCATCGAATCAGCTAGGGTGAAAACAAATATGACTCGAACTCACCTAGGACGTCAGTGTAAATGCAGATAGCTTATTCACAATAAATGCTCTGTGTTAAGAGCAGCATGTTAACAGTCCTTACCTTTTATTGTGCCCAGGAAAGTAACGAATATACTTATTGTCATGAAGAGACAAGTACCGTATAGTATCTGTAATAACACAGCAAACACGAGAAGAGAGTCAGAACTAAAATTTACACCAGACCATAAAAGACATACAAACTTTTTATACTGCTATTAAACAATTATACATTTTGACAGCATTTATCACATAAAGCAATATTGCTAGTTGTGGAACTTAATGAAAAAACAAACTAAAATAACTACTATAAGCATTACAAGTGGTACAGACGTCCAGGTAAGAGTGTGAGATGAACGAGCACCACCCTGGGCAAGGCAGTAGTCTGTACAGTTAGCTCCTTGAAAGGGCAGAATCACAGACCCTCAAACTGTACAAACAACTACCTCAAGCCAGAGTGGGCAAGGCCAGGCATCCCTGAATGAAATAAACGAGCATCGTAAAAAGAGACAATCAATCCCAACTTACTGGCATTAATGCTCATGAGGTGGGAGATAAAATGTCATTTGTGTAATAAAGACTTTTCAGTATCATGGTTAGTAATTATACAATACCAAGCCCATTCATTAGTCAGAAGGGAAAAAGAGAACTCGCATGATTCAACAATTGAACATTTTTCTCATTTTTAATACAAGAAATCAGTGGGTTTGTACATTTTGAGGTCTGTGCCTTCCAATTTTAACTCATTATTTATTATTTATATCAACTTTATTATTACTATTAATCTAATATTCTTTATTTTTCACTTTAATATTACTATAAATGATCAGATTCTTATATATTCCCTATATTACATATTCTTCTAATGTATATTTCTTATTATTATTACTATCATTATTATTAGTATTAACCTCATATATTCTTTATTTTTCTCTTCTCTTTATTTATTATTATTACCTTTCTACCTCTTTTATTCTGTGTGTGCACTGTAATAATTGATTCTGCTGGAAAATTAATTTCCCTGAGGGAATGCTCCCAAAGGGATCAATAAAGTCTTATCTCATTAAAAATAAATATCGCAACACAGATTATACAGCATACCATCATTTTAAGTATACTTGCATTTTTGTCACTTTGCCCATTAATAAGTTGTATAATAATGTCTCAGCTGGAATACATTTGGCTTTAACGAAGTAATCTTACCATCAATCTTATTGGAGCTGTAGACGACTGTATTGGCGGCGTGCGTGTATCTGATCAGATCCACGCCATACTTTTTACTGTAGAGAGTTCGCTTGGGTCTGTGTTACAGCAAAAGACAGTGGGGAAAGAGAAAAAAAAAGGTTTAATTGGAGAGACTTTCCTAGACCATAGTAGGCTTTACACAAATAAATACATTGTGAGTGTTATGATTTTTTTTATATGTGCACATTTTTTAAAAAATGTTCACTGCTTTAAAAAAAAAAGATTTCAATTACTAATAAGTACTTGCAAATTAGTAAATAACAAGAAAAGCCTAAGGACTCTTAAAAAGATGTGATGATGATACTGTTATTTTGACCTGAGGTAATTACACAGCCTTCAATTTGCTTACACTGTAGCTATTTCTATCATTCTTCTTGTAAATAATATAAAATGATACAAAACGTCTACTCTCATACTGATGTAACAAACTTGTCAAATCTCTGCAGAAATGTTTATTTCGCCACATTTGCCCACTCACAGCCACTGAATTACCTAAAACTGAAACATGTTGTGCCCTTTGGGCAAAGTCACATCAGGCCATACATCCCTGAAGAGCCTATTCTCTGCTCTAAATATACACACACACACTCACATGCATTTTTTATTTGATTGATGCAATTTTAAAGGTAATTCATTAAATGAAGGCTCATTTGCATGAATAAATTGCATATTGCTGAAAAAAGAAAGATTGTTTGTGACATCTGCAGGGTCAAAATAAACCTTCAAGGTGGCACTTAAATGAACTGAGAAATAAGTGCAAACCAAAACAGGGGAAAGTGTTTCTGTGTTCAGGGAAACTGAACCCGATGCTGAACTGAACGAGGCGCCTCTGTGACTTGGTCCCGTTTTGCTGACTATTAGCTCGGGTTATTAGATAACATTTTGGCTGGGAATGTTATAAAAACCATGTCAAAGGCGACATTTTTGTCCACACACCAGACTAAATGTAACTTAGCATACTGTTATTGTTTATTCTCCCTACTCCTCTCCTCTTAGCTACAGATTAGCTTTGAGCCAGCGGGGCGGTTAGTGCGAGCTACTCGAGGCCGAGGCTTTTCACAGCGCCAGGCCTCAAAGCTGGTTTTGATTAATAACAAAACCCTGCTCACTTACTTCCCTTCCTGGCAGTCATACAAGACGATGGAGTCGTCGTCGCTGCTCGATATCACCGTCTCGCCATTTGAACTGAAGTCAAAGCAGTTAATTTTGTCCGAATTCTCTCGGAAAACCTTCGCGACCCTAAAACTCCGCAGCACATTGTCTGTTAGCTTCATGCTGCCGCGCTTGCTTTATGCCTGGCCGGGCGCAGGCTTTCCTCTAACCACGAACGCGAACAGAGCAGATCCTGTTTGGGATTTTTTTTTACGAGTACTGAACGGTTACGTTTTGTAAAAATAAAGCCGAACATATACAGTTCGTAATGTAAGGAAAAGCCCGCCGTACAAGCCTGTGAACTCGGTACCGGAAGTGGCTGCAGCGTGAGGTAGGTGGGAAGTCGTATACTAGCGTACTACACCCTGCGGGAGAATTTGTTTAGTATGCGGTCCAGGGCGCACACGGTATCAATAGATACACACTATTTCTCTTAGTGCGCTGTATCCTGGATAACCCTTCGGTGTAGTTACGTCAGAATTGCGTAAGAATGTTTTATGTTTGTGCGGAATATTGTCACAGTTACTGTATCCAAAACGTGCGACTTGAAGTGGAGAAAAAAATGATTTTACATACATCACAAACGCATTATCTTAACACACACACTGGGGGTCCTCCCCCAGAAAATTTTTAATGAATTAGATGCCATTTCCTGCATTCTGGTGTATTTTTAACAGTTTGTTAAACACCTGATTTTTTTTTTATTCTTATTTTTTCCCCTCCTAATTTAGTCGTATCCAATTCCAACCCATCGGTATTTCTCCCATGTCACATGACGAGCTGCCAGTCAGGGAGGGCGGGGCTATCACATGCTTCCTCCGAAACACACGCCGCCAAACGCCGCCTCTTTTCGAGCTTCTGTGGCTACCCGACGCGTACACTCTGCCCGATCCGTACCGAGCATGCGCGAGCAAATGTGCGCATGCGCATTGCGATTGGCCGAGGGACGGTTCGGGCAGATGTTTTGCGCATGCGTCAACATTTTACTGCACTAGTACACCGTAGCATTGTTTGCATTAACAATGAAGCTGCAATAAAAAGTGACTTAAAGACGTGATATCGTACCCATTTCCAGAAACAAGTTACGCAACTGCTACGGTGTACTAGTGCAGTAAAATGTTGACGCATGCGCAAAACATCTGCCCGAACCGTCCCTCGGGCCAAATTGTGTTGGCTGGGCAACTGCGTCAGATCATCTCCAAAATGATATGCAATGGTTACCTACCAAAAGTGGTCTAAGGAAGGACAACTGGTGAACCGACAGCATGGTCATGGGTGCCCAAGGCTCATTAGTGCTGGACAAACAATTCTGATACATGGAGGCTCCACCTCACAACTTACAGGACTTAAAGGATGACGGTTGCTAACTTCTTGGTGCCAGATACCACAGCACACATTCAGAGGTCTTGTGGAGTCCATGTATTGACAGGTCAGAGTTGTTTTGGTGCCACAACGGAGACCTAAACAATATTAGGCAGGTTTTTTTTAAGGAAAAAATAATTACTCTCTGTGACTTTCTCCTAGCTCTGACACCTGCAGTAAGTTACCCATCTGAAGTGTGCTCTTTTATGCTTCGCTTGTTCTGTTGGTGGAATTTGTTTAAAAAGACTGACTGGCTGACCATAAAGTTACCATAGCTATTGTTAGCTGCCTTGGTTTATGCCAGCAGTTTGTTCATTAACTCTGGATTTCTATTTATAATATTAATACAACAAGCTAGCTTAGACTTCAAAATGAGCATGAAAAACCGAAAAGAACTCCCCACTGAGGGTGTTTTAGAACTGCTTATATCAGTACAAGACATGGCTTTGCTACAGACTGTCAGGAGCTTAAGGGACATGTTGGAAAGTATGTGTGCATTTATTTATTTAAGATTTGACTTTAATTATCCTCAGATAACTTCTATAAGATGCATTTATCATAAAGAAAAATAGTGGGGGAGATATCAAGGTCAACTGATAGACAGAATACTATGCCCTAATATAGTTTGTGGAGATAATGTAAAATGTAAATTTGGCTCTTTCTGCATTCATGGAAAACGTATTGCAGCAAGGCACTAGAGGATCTCTGAGACATTATAGCTTTGCATTTAAACTCCTGTTATAGATTCCACCCTTATTTTTTACTGGTCTTCATGCAAATAAATCATCACAGGACAAAAGTCATGTCTACATGTCCTACTAGGGGTTAAAACATGTTTGAAAATGATGACTGTTTTTCTGGACAAATATCCTGCGATGGACTGGCGATCGATCTGTCCAGGGTGTTTCCCTGACTTCCACCCAGTGAACGCTGGGACAGATTACAGCAACCCCTGTGAACCAGTAGTAGGATAAGCAGCTTAGATAACGAGTGAGCACCGTTTTGATGCTGCCAAGCTTGCCTTCTTATCACAGTTTCCTGGCTTTTATTTTGAAATTGAAGAAACCACATTGCTTTGAAGAGTACAGTCCAGCACATGGTAGAAAATTCAACCTGATTAGTACATCATCAGGGCATCTTTTTTATATACTTATTTTGTGATTTAGTATTAGTAGCATGTGTTGTATGCCATTTCATAAACAACCGTAGTGACAACATACAAAATGGTTGCTACACTAAAATGTACGTTCAGAATAAAAGTTCTAGCATAACCCACTTTAGAAATGACTCACATCTCGCTAGTACACTGACCATTCCATTCTGTTTACGAAACAAGCCCAAAGTATGATGGTTAATTAGAGCTGATGTGATAACACTTGTGAAAACAGGATTCATATCACATCATGTTCATTCTCATAGCTATTGCATAACTGTATTAATGCTATGTTGCTCTACTGAGCACAGTCACAAGGTGTATAGCTTCAATTTAGTAAATTCAATAATGCCCTTCTTGTGAATAGTGTATGATGTGTCACTCCCAAACCAACTACACAAACACAAGGATCAGATATAGACGGGGCAGCTGGATATTATTAGTTACTCAAGTTCATTTTCTCTTCTACATGATAAATACTACATGTGGTCATCATATGAACCTCAGCCATATAACCCGAAAATCAAATGACATGCCACAGCCCATAATATAACTCAGTCACTCAGGCAGTCAAACAAAGTGGAAGCACTTCTAGAGTCTAGCATGTGAGGCAAGGGTACTGCTTTTGAGATTTTTTTAATCTTTACTTTGTATACAGTATAAGACAAAACCTGTACTTTCTATCCACTAGCATCATCATCATGTCAAGCAAAGAATCAAAGGTGAGTTCAGGAGATTTTTCACATTTTTCCTGATTATGTATTGCAGCGTCTAGAGAACATATTTCAGTTTTCTGATCTTAACAGTAAAAATGAAATAACATTCATCTTAGAATAATAATTCTAAGTTACTGGACTTTTTACATTTTACCAATGTTTCCAATTCATCCAAAATATCTGAAACCTCAGAGGCACATAGAGGGTCAGTATTGATTCCAGCCTTTACTCTAATGTATTTTATACCACAGTGCTGCTGAATTCTCCATTCTGATTGGTCAGAAGGTGGTGATTAATTGTATTTATAGTAAAAGCTCTGAAAATAATGCTGGCTGTAATTCAAATCCCAGGTTTATTCTAATACATTATTGTTGCTTTAGTAACAAGTAATTCACAGGGATTTGTATGGTGGACACCTGAGGTGCATCCAAATTCAGCAAACTGACATTCCAGGCAAAGAGGTTTTCTTCGGACCTTTAAATATTAATGTTTTTATGTTAGCATACTCCAATGATAATTAATTATGCTGTATGCTTTAGCTGTATGTGATGTATGAGAGTTAGCCTAAACTAACAAACACAGTTAACGTTAATGATCGATAATAATTAGTGCTGTCACGTGATAAATATTTTAAATTGTGTTAATCGCACAATAAATTTTTTTAATCACATGTTAATCGCGGTTTCAACGCACATTTTGATTTGTGTTGTACATGCAGGTCAACATTGTAGGACCACTGAAAATGAAAGAGAAACGACTGCTAAATATTGCCTCATTATGCGCTTGACTTTATTTGATAAAAGTGAAATATTAACAATGATTGATTTCTTTTCGTTATTAAAAAAATAGTTCTTGTCTTTCATTCATCTGATATACTGATTACAGTCGGAGTTTAATTAAAGGCATCAATTTGCCAATTTAGGATAAAACATAAATTAAAAAGTTAAAATGCATCACCCACAGTTCATAGACGTTTCATCACATTTATTTTAAAAGTGCCTACAGCATACAAAATTAGTCTGAACAGTGTTGTTTATCATGCTACATACAGCTGAGTTCCTTCAGCATAATCAATGACGTTGCAGGGTGTTTCAAATAAAGCCGTTTTAGTGACCAAGTTCCCTTTGAAGAGCTTTTGGGATTCTGTACCCTGTGTAGTGTGTAGGGAGCAGGGATACAGCTTAGGGACACTTGCGATCAAAATGCAGCTTAAAACGAATAATGTAACGGTCAATTTCGGAATGTTTGTGTTCACTGATGGCACCACTAGTTTGCGTAATTTAACTAATTTTTAATCTGTTAAAATTTTTTGTGGCGTTAATTTTTTCAATCGCAATTAATTCATTAACACATTAATTTGACAGCACTAATAATAATACATTTACATTTATGACATTTAGCAGACACTCTTATAAAAGAGTTCAGTCATTAACTTGGAATGTCCAAAGCTATTGCTGGTAGACCTGGTCAGTTCAAGGTAATTTGAGCTATGATGCTGCTAGTGATGATCCATAAAATACCTAATACAAACAATTGCAATCATAAAAAGTTGTATAACCCAAAAGCATTCCTAAACTATGCAAAATCTGTGAAGAACAAGACACAGTCAATACAATAACTGCTGTGCGGTAAGACCGTTAATAGAAGCAAAGTTAGTGCTTAATTAAGTTAGTGCTCATTCAAGTGCTCTCGAAAGAGGTGGGTCTTCAGTCTGCGTTTGAAGACAGCAAGTGGCTCTGCTGTTCGGACACTCAGGGGGAGTTCATACCACCACCTTGGTGCCAGGACAGAGAAAAGTCTGGATGCTTGCCTCCTGGGTGTCCTGGATGACGATGGGTGAAGTCGAACCATACCTGAGGCATGAAGGGCTCTGGGTATGCATCAGACTTTGACAATTGCCATCAGGTAAGGAGGGGCTGGACCAATTTTGGATTTGTAGGCCAGCATCAGGGTTTAATGTGGGAAGCCCGTGAATGGTAGCATACAAAAAAATGAACTTGAGACTTTAATAATTATAAAATTGTAAAAAATTAACACGTGAATAATTGTAAAATGTTAAATAAACTCAAAGACAGGTATATTTTCTGGAATAACTCCTTGGCACACATCTCCCTTAGTCCAGTGTCTGAGAACCACCTCCTCAAATCAAGTTATTATTTGGCCCCTGATAAATAAAAACAGAATTGAAAGAGGGTGTAATTTCTTCCACAATGTTCCACAACATTAATATAAGTATTAATACTGTAGTTCAAGGGCATGACATCTTTATAACTAATTATAATTTATTAAATAAAAATATTTAAAAGCTGGCAAAGTGCTGTGGTATAAGAGGAATAACACATTTCAGAACACGCCACTATTAAAAAATAATCCATTTTGGCATAGTAATGACATCACACCATCCCAGTGCTGATTATTTTCCATTAACAGCACATCCTGTTATAAACGTTAGTCTACTTTAAATCACAGTTTTATTAATATGAATTAACATGAAGAGCCAATGTATGCTCATATCTTTTTCTGAAAGGGGAAAGTGTGTGCTCTAGGAGACATGTACACATTCACAGTGGATCTAAGTGCATTCTCACCAGAGCAAGTGATTGTTACCTCCTCAAATAACTTCATCCACGTTTCTGCTGAGAAGGTTAGTAAACAAATCTATAGTACTGCATTTGCAATTTCCATTATATGCTACTTTATACTTTCACGCCACTACATTTATTTGAAAGACAATGAATAGTTAAGGATAAAACCAGTGACTTCCAACCTTTTTTTTGGCTTCTGATGTCTTACAAAAAGCAGTGTGTAGTCAGGTCACATTTCAGATGTCCATGAGTTGTTAATAGCTCCACCAAATAGTGATTTATCTCTCTAAACATCTCACATGGGTTCATTTCAATAAATGATTCAATATCTCACCAAAAATCAGAGGAAAAAGTCTAAAACCTCTCTCATTAATCATCTCATGACCCCTCAGATTTATGTTATGCACCTGTATGTAAAACTGTATATAAAGTAGTTCAAACTAGCTCCAACTCTTTACTTTAATTCTTTAACTACAAATTGTTGCTAATACGTATGTACTTTTACTTAAGTAGGATTTTTCATGCAGGACTTTTACTTGTAATGGAGTATTGTACATTGCTGTATTGGTAATGTTACTTATGTAAATGATCTAAGTAGTTCTTCCACCAGTGGGTGCTGTGTTTATGGTCAGTGTTTTGGGAGACTGATTAAAATTTGTGCTTGTGAAAATTTTTTTGTGTACCATTCACTGTTTTGTACTGTTTCTCTACATCATTTATACCAGTTGGAATCAGACGGGACAATCAAGGACACGTTTTCCCAAAAATGGCAGTTTCCAGCAGACGTGGACCCCATGTCAGTGACCTCGTTTTTGGGGAACAGTGGTGCACTGACGGTTAGAGCATGGAAACAGAAGGCTGAAGTTTAGACAACAGGGCGAATACAGCAGTGAGCAGCATTGGTCTCTACAGCATCTGCAAATTTATTATTTTTATTTCTTATACTACAGTTAAGTGTTCTCTTTTTGTGAGTGGTAAAACCTTTATGAAAATGTATTTCTCAAATGGAATTTCTGTTTTGGCTTTTTTTCTTGAATGTTCTTTTTTTTTTTCTTTATCCGATATAGATAGTCTAGGTTAATGTGCTTAATTACATTAATTATGCATCATTATCTCTTGGGTTTTGGCTGTGCTAATAAATGGTTACATATTTAATTTGTTCTTATTTATAACACAGCCACACTTATAATATGAAAGCTATACATGTGTGAGGTTTCTTCAGATATTCTTCAGATATTTCAAATGATAAGTAAATATCATTCAACACAGACAAGTTTACTAATGTAATTAATTTGGAAAATGAACAAAAACATAAACAGATTTCAGAATTAGTTGAGGTAGCTTTAAAAAAACTATATTGTTCCTTACAATATCACCTTTTTTTTATTATTCACCATAACTTTAACTGCATCTTTATCAGTTAAGCTTATGCTATATTTGACTATATTCAACTCGAAATTTCTGATCTCTAACTAGGAAAATCCAAAGAAATCTTGGAATTCCTAGTCAGGAATAGTAAACCTACTAGCACTTCTTTATTTTTAAATGAGTTATACTGTATATAGTGGTATTTGCTTTAGAACAATAAATAGACAGTTTGTTAGATCTAGAACACTGACTATACAGTTCACTGTTTTGAAGAGGTAATACATCAGTCATATCACTAACGTTAGCTTGCTAGATTGTTGCTCTTTCCCAATTTTGCAGCTTAGAGGTCGTAAATCCGACATCCTAATTCCCCCTTTAAATTGGTCCAGCAGTTATTAAACTGAAACTAATTCTAACTCAGGGTGGTACCTCAGGTAGTGCAGTTTCATACTACAGGCTTCGTGATTTATTCCTTATTGTCTGTGAAGCTTTGCATATTCCTACAGGTGCTCCAGTTTCTTCCCACCTCCCAAAACATACAAGAAGGTAGACTGGCTACAGTAAATTGCCTTTAGGTGTGAATGTGTGTGTGCATGGTGCACTGCTATAGACTGGTATAGGATACATCCAGGGCATATTCCCATCTGATTCCCAGGGTTTCCTGGGAAAGGCTCCAGATGCACCATGACCCTGCCCAGGATAAAGCTGTGCAAAGCATCTATGAATGAGGTATATAATTATATAGTAAAGGATCTTTTTCAAGATCCTATCAACTGTGAGTTGAATTTCTACAAGGTCTACAATGGATTCAGTGTCCAACAAGAAGGCAATGAGTGTGCTGTTAAAAATGTGAGCTTATACTATAATTTCTGGGCCAACATGTCCTAGATAAGATGGTCCTGAAGTGGAGGTGTGCATACAGTCTTGGTGCCACAGGTTTTCTGCCAAGGCATTTAAAAGAGGTGCGATTTCACCAAAGCCTCCGCTCACGTCGCCTCCAACCCGAAACACTGGCACACCCCACACCTCCTCGAAGCATGTGATGTCCCTCTCTGTTACATCCGTGTGCATAAACAAGTCAAATCTATATGGTTAAGGTCTATATGTGTCACCCAAAGCACATCAGAACAGAACATGATAAATGAGCACTGCACATTTATCAGCACTAAGAACAGAAGTAGAAGTGTTTCATTAACTCACTAATTATTCGACACTAATAGATTTTATCGAATGCACAATTCCTCAGCACATACATTAGGAAGGAAATAATAACCAAAACAATCACAGCGTTGATTTCAGCATGCTTAAGACATTTGAGCATGAATTAAAATTGAATTATAATAAACATTCCTTAAGACCACAACAATTCTAAGATAATGGGCTCAGACTGGGCATTTAACGTTTCTTTTTTAAAACAGAAACAAAAAACCTCTAATCTGACAATTAAGTGTTCATATTATCTTGGGTTAAAGGATACTTAGTCCCAACCACCAATCTGATGAGTCTGTCTGATGGCTCTGTGATCCGAGACATCTGATTAGAAAGATCCTCAAAAGATCCACGGTCAGTGAAGGAGAACAGGAAGAGAATGGCATCTGCACGTTCCTTACAGGACTGTTGGAAAACCAGTGGCTAAATGTTAGGTCTCAAAAGTAAACACAGCGTATGCTGGATAACAGGGATGGAGAAGGTGAGTACAGGGATGATGCTCTAAAAGATATTATCACCGGCAGCATGTGGTCGAATCTGCGCATGGCATTCTCACCGCAGTCCCACACCTGGAAGTGGAAGAAAAGCACACAACCACTCTCTCTCATCTTCACAGGCCAAAACACCACACATGTCTCCATGCCTAAAGAGGTAATAATAAAAAAAGATAATTGATGGCTTTTACATTTCATTACACTGGTCCAGTTACCAGTGTATGAATTATTTTCAGAATTATTGGTGTATAACAACATAAGAATTCAACAATGTTACATCTACAAACCTTCCTATAATAGTTTTGTATACCATATTAAATCATTTCCATGGATAATGTCTCAACTGTTGCTCTGCTTTATTTCAATTGCATTCACATTGTGAGGTTCAAACTTATACACTTTGGCACTCAAGACATGTACCTGTGGTTTCATAGTGGATGCTGGGCATGTCTAGACCAGCAAGGCGAGCAGCTAGAGTCGTCTTCCCCACTCCACTTTTACCTGACAGGAACACTTTATAGCGAACTATGTCTGCTTTCAAATGTGGAGGCATCACTGGAGCTTCCAACAGACCTAAAACGAAATATGAATGTTACCAAACACACTCTAGTGAGTTATTATTCATTGTGAGATTGTTGGTGGGAGCACACTGGTGCATTGTGTAATGATGCCGTCGCACAGCCACAGGGTCCACGGGTTCAATCCTGAGCTGCGTTGCTGGACTTTCAGTGAATGTTCTTCTCAAGTTCACATGGATTTCTTCCTATGCTTACTAAAGATGAATGAGTAAATATTTCTAATAAACATCACACAGTTTATCTTTAGCTATAAGGCACCACATACAAGGAAACTGAGTTACTAAAATTCCTTAATTAATATCCAGAAGAATAACCATCACCCTGGCCAGGATTAAGTGTAAGTAAAGTGTAAAGAAAGGTGGGATCTAGGTGGGAATATACCCTGGATTGGAAGGCAGTCCATTACAGGGCCCCACACACACAATTTCTAGCAGCCAGACCAGCATTTTGGGAGGTGGGAGGAAACCAGAGAACCCAAAGAAGAACCATGCAGATAAAAGAACAATATTAATACAGAGAGAGATTAACCTGGACCTGTGAGGTGACGACATGACCGCACTGTACCACTTGACCAAATCTCACCTTTGTAAAATACACCTCTGCAATGATGGAGTGACACGAAACTGGCATCAACACCAGTGTCACCATTAACTATCTATTCTCAATCAGGAGGTGGTGATATACTCATAAAAACAAAAGGTGGAATAATGTATCGCATATTCAATTACAAAGACATGCAGAAAAAAAACACTGCCCTTAAAGACTATTTGAACGCTTTTATATTTCAAATATGCAAAAACAAAATTATACATTTCCATGACATTCTGTGCTGTGATAAAGCGTGTGTGGTCCTTTCTGACCAAGTCGAAGTGTTCGTGTGTTTTTCTTTTCAATGTTTGTCCTTATAAAACAAAAATGGTAGCCTAAAAAATAAATCCAAAAAAAAAAAAATTTTTTGTATCGGCACAAAATAAAACATTAAAAAAAATTGTACACTAAGCCTATGGCTAATACTTTTCAGTCCACGTCATATTTGGCGTATTTTTCAGCAGAATGAATCTTTCCCAACAGTTGATGGTTACTCATTAAGTAGGAATGAAAATCTTTCTTGAAATTGTTCTGGGTGCACAGAATCCCCTTCAGTGAAACAACAGACAAGCGATTCCTTTCCTTGTCCATTGGGCTTGCATCAATGAAAAGATACGCTCAACATTTGCATTGTGAGCAGGTATGGCCAATTTCACTGAGATCCATCCACATAAATGTTGAAAACTCTTCCA
This sequence comes from Scorpiodoras heckelii, assembly GCA_028566435.1. Lineage (NCBI taxonomy): Eukaryota > Metazoa > Chordata > Actinopteri > Siluriformes > Doradidae > Scorpiodoras > Scorpiodoras heckelii. Next base: position 15,642,305 of record JAOVVH010000023.1, read on the forward strand.
TGGGTGCCATCCATCTCTCTAGATCAGTGGTCTCCAATCTTATCCGAGAAGGGCCGGTGTGGGTGCAGGTTTTCTTTCCAACCAAGCAGAAGC
>JAOVVH010000023.1:15654162-15677462 GCA_028566435.1 Scorpiodoras heckelii
AAATAAAATTCTATTATTATTATTATTATTATTATTATTATTATTATTATTATTATTATTATTATTATTATTATATTACCTCCTGGCCCATCTCCATGGCACACAATTTAGCTGATTGGTCCTTGGCATCCACCATCACGTTGAACATGGTGCATAAGGAGAGTGGGATGCGGAAATCTGTAGAACGGCTACTCTTGGTCAGCTTGGACTCAAATGCTGCCCTGGTGCTAAAGACATACAAAGAGTTGGCCAGAAGGGTATTAGTAATTTGTACACCACAGTATGAAGACAAGTGTGCATCCATGATTGGTTGGTGGAGACTTAATATATTTGGTAATTTTAGTGTGTTGCAGGTGCAGTAGAATTCTTTTACTTATTTAATTTACTGCAGTTCTTTAGATAATGACGTAGTGGATATCACGTCTTGGCATCATTCATTTTCAAACTCAGCATGCATGTACCGTTTAACACAGGACTCAATCATGTCGCTGGACATGAGCTTCATCCGGTTTTCTAGGTGCTTGGCAAACTCCTCCTCAGGCCAGTGCAGGTCTCTGATGAATGTCTGCAGGGCATCCAGCTTCCAGAACAGATCCTCTGATGTCCCCGAGCCATTACTGCCAGGGACAGTGACACATCAGAGGTCAAGGGTCAGAGCCTTTGTTAATAGGCAAAAGGGTGGCACTATATCTATGACTCTAATCATTACATCATATATTTCTTTGATTATTTTATGCATACACTGACTGATAATACACATCTGGTTAATAGCCAGGGACAGCTTTCACATGTTCAGTCAGTGTATGGTAAAACAGAGACATGTCAATAACCTCGCACAGTTGCGTGGTTATTCCACCCTTGAGAGGGTCTGAAATCATGCACACGTTAATCAGTCACACTTCTCTAAAAGGGGAAGAGGGCTTGGGAATGTCATGGTGAGAGAAGGCGTGTAAGAAATCTGTACCACTGATTTTAAATATTACTGGGTCACTAAAACCTGTTAGGAACTCTTCAGGTGCATTCATACATCCATCATTCAGCTGCATACCTACACAAGCTGAGCAAAAGTGTACTTTACTACTCTAAAACCCTACCATAATCTTTTTAGTGCTCCACTTAAGCTTATTACTTGTAAGTAATGGACACCTTTCTGAAAGCCCAAACAATATGATTTACATGGACTGCAATTTAGAGTGAAAGAGGAAGCTATGGAAGCTAGAGGAAGTCCAGATGAGAGACAGAAACACAAAGATCAGGCTCTCTCTCACCACCCATGCCCGACGAGGCTGACGGAGTTCCAGAGATCAACATACACCATGCAGTCAATTCTGAAGACGTTGCCATCCTGAGTGGAGATAGATGGGACAGGAGGAGGAGGAGTGTTGTAAGGGTCAGGGAGGGGGTGGTAGCCTACCATAGAGTTGAAACATAAGAGTGACTGGAGTTTCTGAGAGTATCGAACTGCAGCCATCTTGTTAGGGTGAAAGCCTTGAAAGAGAATATGTCCTATATCACAATGCAGTGTTAGAAATGTTTGAATGGAATTTACCAGTTTAAGATCTTCAATGACCTTAGTGCCTCGATCACTGAATTTAGTATGCTTTGTGGCATACAGGTACTTGTATGATGATCTGAAGCCCACTCTGATGTTTAAACTCCACAAGAGCTAGTTACTGCTTCAGAGTGTTTTTTGTCTAAAGCACAGACCAGGCAGGGAGGTCCACCAACCCACACCCACTAAAACCTTTCAGGCAGACCTGAAATCAGTGCTGGCCCATTAGAAAACCCATCCACAAGTAATGGATTTCTTGGATTTCCAAGACACCAAAGCCTATCTGACTATTACACTATCTAACACAAAAATCCTTAGGGCCATTATAGGTCATTAAGATTCATCATCATCACCTCAAACAGATCCCAGAAAACAGATGTGTAACTAAAACTGCAGTCCTACCCTTAGACACAATTTTACATGGGGAAATTTTCCTTCATTGGGAGACTTAAGACTATTTGTAGGTTTGGGTTGCAATCCAGATCTCACCACCTCAGTCTTACCTCAATGGCATGCACATTGAGGAAAATGAAAAGCTTTTCAGTTCTCATTTCAAGTGAACAAACAACTTGGGATTGACCTAAATCCCTTGCAACCTACTTGGCATGAAAATGACTTGAAAGCCAATAACTGCTTTGCTTGTGGTCATTTTTATACAGTTCAAAACTACTTAATTAGTAGACATACCAATTTTTTTAAATCCTTCACTGAGAGGCCAATACATATTTTTGCATTTGTACGAATACTGTATAAATACTGGTGCCTAATTATGCCAGCTTGACAAACATTTTTAAATCTCTTTATAATACTTTGGACAAATTATTTTCACTTTCACATCAAAGCTTAACGAAAATCAAACATCAAGCTTCAACCAATCCCAAGTGAGGTTACACAAGAGAGAGTCTGAAGTTGGATGTCTGAAGTTAGATTAAGCTTTAACATTGAATGAGAAAGGGCAACATATAAAATTGTTCTTTGATCTCTTGTATCTTATTTTTAAAAATGAGTGGAATCATATGTAGGAGAATCAATTATGTGTCAGAATGGGATCAAAATGTCCGTCGGCCCAAATGACTCCCACTAACGTCTACTACATGTGCCACTTGCCTTTAGGGTATGGAATTCTAATGCATTTTTAATAATGTTTGTCAAGACACATTACTGTTTTTGCACTCAGAGATTTTTACCCCAGAGATAACAAGCAGCTTCAAGAGAACATTTTCATGCCAAGGATATGTTTGAATTAATCAGATCTGAGGTAAACTCATTGAATACACACTCAGAGTCATAAATAGCAGTCATCCAGGATGGAGTGGAAAAGCTAGGCATTTGTGGAAGGTTAACAGATAGTCCTGCTACTGGCACAGGAAGATTTGGTACTTTGGGAATTTGGAGGTTCACATTTGGTAGATTCACATTGGGTAGATTACTTGTTAAACTCCTGCAGAAACAGACAAAAAGAAACAAAAAAAAATCCATAACAGTGGCAATGTGGAATGCTGCAAAAAAGCAATGTAAGACATACAGTAAAAAAGTAACAAGTAAGAAAAATTGTAAAGGAAATGTATTAGACAATCAAAAACAGCAGACATAAAGAATCAGTTGTTAAATGTAGGGAAGGACTCTATAACACATAAACAGAGGACCTACAGTAAAACTGAAACATGGTTGATAGGAGAGACAAGAGCACACATATATAGATAAACAAGGGAACAAAATAGTTCACCAGCAGGAACAAACAGCAGATTGAAAGGTAAACATGAAGTGGTGTGAAATTGAAAACACAAGACAAAGAGGACAGACAAATAAAAGAAGCTATTTTCTATTGTACTAGTTGAAGGGGACTCAGTAAGAGCTCCATCAAGGGTATCAAAATCCTTTTCGTACAAGCTTACAAAGCTCTAAGCTGATAATCTCCATGGCACATCTGTTTAGTTAAACTCAAGTTAGTTGATCAAATAAGATTATTAAGGAGAAAGCTTGACAGCCCTTCACCTAAATAAGATTATCTCTATCTGGGAAATGGTAAAATCAATATGCAAAGAGAAATCAGAGGCAGGAAAGACAGAACTAATTAGCACATACAAGGCATCCTATTTCCTTCAAGTGTGCCACATGATTGTTAGTTTACAAAACAAAGAGATGAAAACATGAAAGGCACTGCCTGGAGTCTTAAAGTGCGAGTTTTCTTTTGGCCTGAAGCTATCTATTGTAATCTACCACTTGAACAGATCTATGAAAAAGCTTAACGTTCTTGGAATTAATTCTGCAAGTCTATCATCATATATAATACATTTTTAAATATTCTAAAACTGTGATCATAAGGCAAAACTGAGGTGGCTGAATTTTTTTCTTCACTGAAAACTTAAGTTGCTTAATACTTTATTGCATTATCTCTAATCCCTCCAGGCAGTGGACATTTAACCAGCCTAAATTTGTCCTTACTGTTTGCTGCAGCAATAGTGACTCTAAATTATTATTTATGTCACAAAATGCCCTGTGTTACATTTGCTCCCAGCCCTGTGGAGCAGGAAGTGGTGTCTTACTTCACAGGTTCCCAGGATTCGCGCTCAAAGCCCCTGTGAATGGACTGAGAAATGGAGGACTCCATTAGATCGACGTATCGCACCACCAGTGGCGCATACAAGTCCTGCAAGTGCTTGTGAAACTTCCCATTGCAGAGATGGTCTAAAACAGAAAGAGAAAGCAGGATATCAAAGCTATTCCCATCAAAGACTTGCAGATCTTTTCCATGCTGACACACTGCAACTGCTATACTGCCTATAATTAGTTAATTGTTACTTATGAAACTGTGCTTACAGTCAGTCCGTAGGAAGTCATTGAGGAGCTGGAAGAGAGGGAAACTGTCCCAGCTTTCAGGAGACTGGATCTCAAGAGCTGCATCCATATCGACGCCATAAAGGGACAGGAAGTGCTCGGCATGCTCCACCATTAGATCTGACCACCAGGCAAACGCCTTGATTACCAGGAAAAAGAAGTAGTGAAAAGGAAAAAAAAGGACAGATTGAGAGAAGAGCAAAATGAGGTGATCTAACTGAGAAAGAAAGCATGGTTTCTGCCATGTGGTGTTTCAGCTTCCCAATTGAAGTTACTGAGTAAGTGCCTGGTGGTGCTACATCACCTACAGTATATTAAATTACGTTTTTTTCTCCTGAAGACTCTAAAGCATTTGTGCTTATAAACTCATTTACGCTCTACAACAGACCCATACTGATTTTGCAGCAATGACCATTTTGGTAATTTACTCCTAGTGATGTAATAACAGAGAATGACAAAACTGCCAAGCCTGAATTTACCAGCAGAAACTAAAGATTTACTAAAGATGTAAAATATGACAAGTCCTGCAAAAATCTGACTTACTAACAGGATCTAGAGGCTTTGTACAAAATTTTGCCCATTTTGCTTTAATGAATATGCAATTTGGGCATTTCTGCCTAAAAATGCAAAATACAGATGTCTGTGCAAACAGAATAATTTAGCAGGCTGAATTCATATTTCATATTCCCTGCATATATGTACCTCTAATGCTAATAATGTTCATAGTGAGACTGTGAAAAGATTTTCTTTATAAAAAGTATTCCATATGCACCAAGCATACATCTCCGCTCGTATCTCACTGCCTTTTTATTGGTGTAATATGTGACGTTTTTATGCATCCGTAGCAAGTTTCTGTTTTGCTATTTGAAATCCGCTGCAGCTATTGAGAACAATAAGAACATGCAACTTGTCTTTTAAATACTGCCATCTCCACCTATTTTGCATTACAGGGAGAAAACCCATTAGGCAATTAGTCTTTGTAAATAACATAAAATACACTTATTAACTGCACTCGCAATTTATCTGACTGTAGACCCAGAGTAGCTCATTGGTGCTCTCATTTATGTGGGATCTTTATAAATCAAGGCTTGAAATTCTCTTTATTGCCCTTCTACAAACTGTTTCTGTTCTGTGCAAAATACATCATATATGCTTAAAGACTCAAATTAGGTTGGATTCATCTTACATTAAATACATAATGTACCTCAGCATAGCCTTCAGACCCCTGAATTAACAATATCTATCATAAATATGCTGAAGTTACAATTATCTGGTTTGTTTTGATGTCCCTTCAATCTTATTTATTGATGTCCCTTAATCTATTATTATTATTATTATTATTATTATTATTATTATTATTATTATTATTATTATTATTATTATTATTATTATAAATCATCCTACATATGACAGATATAAATCAAAATGTAATATTGTGTTCCAGACATCTTTGAATAGGGTGAGATTATCCCATTTTAGTAAAAAAAACTTTCCTCCATTTAAATCTACAGCCAGTGGAGTCAAGAGGCCAGACAAGGTGCAGTTCTCATGCAGGTGGAAGTAGAAATCACTGCATGCTTTTGCGCTCCAAATGGAAGATGTATATTTTCAACCATTCATATCACTGCATCCCTGCCATCAGGATGGGGATGTGACTCATTATCATGCAACCTTGCAATGCCTGGCATGCCTAAGACTGCAAGCATGCAACAAGCTTCTTAAAAAAGTCAATTATTTTTCTATGATGTTTAGTTATTTCTATTTTTTTTATCTGTCAATCTGTTCTCTACGAGTGCTACTCAGTGTTAGACATATGGTGGGAGTACAGAAAATGCAAAAGAGGTTCTGAATTGCTTTCCTAAATGAACCATTGTGTGTATTATTTACTTTTCTCCTACATAAGAACACTGGATAGTGTCAAAATCGTTCAGGGAACTGATCAGCATTGGAGACGGTTCATCCTTCCCTTCAGTAGTATGTTGTTTTGATGTCATACTCTGTCAACCCACTTTTTTGAGACAATGTAGCTGAGGATGAACTTACCCTTTGACTAAGCTTTGAGTACACTACACAGAGCATGATGTCTCAGGTTAGGGACAGAAAACAAAGCATTCGCTGGAGCAGCAGGGCAATGTGTTTGGCTGAGCTTAACCAGACACACAGATAGAAAGAGGAAGAGATAGAAAAAGGGTAGCAATGTCAAATCCAAACAACTCCAAGATCCTTCCCCAAGTCCTTCCTTGCAGAACTATACTGGGTTGATCTAGGGGAAAATGTTAAATGGCTTGGCCACTGACAAATGACCATCGTATTTAAAATTGGCAAGACAAAGCCAAGGGGAGGGAGCTAGGCTATGACTTTGGATTATGATGTATAGAGAGAAAGTAGACTTCAACTTTGGAAACATTAGCAGGAAGGGGCAAACTGAGATGGCAAACTCTGACACGCTTAGGATGACAAAACTAGGGGGTGGGGTGGTGCGAGTACATATACATTCCCTTTGGAAAAAAGAAAAGCTTTCCATTAGGCCAACCCTTGAAAGTTGGAATGCAAGCCTTACAATCACTTCCTTCAAGAGACACTGGACAGAGACAGTGCTAACGAACTGAGACGCACCATAGGCAGACATAATGTGTAAATTCCCCATACTGAGAGGAACAGGGAAATACAAGAATAAAGGCCCCACACAACTCATGCACAAACCATTACTGGGGAAGAAAGGGGCTGCTTGAGTGCATTCAGATTGCTCACATACCTCTTTTCCCTGCCCAAGAACATTGGATGGATTGAGTGGTAAGAAAAACATGGAAATAATGCTTAGCAGATAAGATACAAAGATGAACTCAGATTTATTTGGTTCATTCAAAGGGATATTTTGGAGTCATAATTTGTGAAGTTCACATTGGTTGCAGACCCTCCAGAATAAGTTAAATGCTAGATTTCATCTCATGAGTTCCAGCCCATGTCTAGGTGCTTTACTGAACCGCCCCATCTGCCTGCCCCAAAATGACAGTAAAGCCTCTTGCGTGACTTGGCATGCTTGAGGGGAAAGGTACAATATGTGATGAGGACTTGAGAAGAAAGTAAACATGGATACTGTACCGACTGGTCTCCCGTACTTGTGACCGCAGCCTGTTAAGCATTCAAAAAAATAGAATAAATCTATAGAGCTCAGGAAGACCACGGATTATCTAAATATAAACTCCATGTACCGTAGGCATGCCAAGCATGGATATCGCTCACCAGCTGGTGGGTCTAAACAACTACTGAATCATCATGCAAAATATTATAAGTGACTGATTAGTTTTCCTGAATTGGCCACTTTTCATTTTACATGTGGTATGCTTTTCCAGAGCAAAAAAATAAAACAGGGCTGTTTTTTTAAACCAGATGCAGACAGAGGGTAAAGAGACTGGAAAATAAGTGAGTGTCAACTCTGTCAAATACTGTTTAACAAAGTTTTAAAAAATGCACATCTTGAAAAGCATGACACTATTTACAACATAAGGTGTAACAAACTGGCTGGATAATGACAGCTTTGCTCACCTCAGCATGATGGTCCTGGTTCTGCTGAAGAACTTCAATGACTAGCTCTGCCAGGCGGATGACATGCTCCAGTTTTTTGGCAGGAGTTGCTAGGTTTGCTACATTCTCTAGAGCAGAATAGTCACATAAGACAAAGATCAACAGCAGTGCAAGGTAATCTTTTGACCAAATTAAGTTGGCACATAACATCAAGCTGCCTCATTCTGCATGCAAAAACAGTAATGTGGTTGATGACGATTTCTGTGTAAAGACAATATTGCTTATAATCCAACTAATATGCCTTTTCTGAGCCAACAAATTAGTTCAACTTAAGGGGCTCAACTACCGGTAATTGGCCTTGAACAGCATAGTTGGAGTTAAATATTTAAATAAATCCTAATGTAATAACAGCTAAAGCCTTGTTTACAAATTACACTGGAGTTTTATTTTAGGGATCTAAACTAATATGAAACTAGCAATCCTGCACATGATATTCCGAATAGTAATTGTAATGCCACAGTCAAGACAAACAAACTTTCAGACATTTGATTCAATGAAATGAATGCAGGACAAACAATGCTTCGTGTATTCACATATAGTAAAACATTGTCTGAACAACACAACATCTTTAAAAAGACAGATTAACAAAATACAAAGTAATGATAAGCAGCAAAGTCTTTGTTTCCATGGAAACGTGGAGCAGTTGGTTAATTATTCACTGCTGTCACTGCATACGCAATTTACATCGCCTGGCCTAGAGGTGTGGGGCATGAAGATTAGAAAGGTGTAGTTGTGTCCAAATGTTTTAAGCTAACATTGTGTCCAAATGTTTTAAGATAATTTCATAAGGAGTTAGTTTTGAATAAATCTATTAATTTTAACACTGTTATAATACTACTGATCAGTGATTTCTGACCAATTAAATTAAAGCTAAACTTGTTTTAAAGTCACAATGCAATCAACACAAGATGATGAAGTAATGATTTTGGCTATAACGATAATCAAGGATTATCATAATCCAGGTTCATACTTCATCCACATTCAGTGTGTTAAATTGTTTTTATTTCTTGAACTTTTGTGGATTACCTGGGGTATATTACATTGTGCACTTAGGTCATATAATAAACTAACTTATTGAAGAAACATTTTTTGTATCACACTTTAACACACTGAAAAAGCAGTCACTGATTTATTTGTGATAGATAGTATTGCACAACTGTCCGGTCACAAAGACTCATTAGGACCCTTTGTTCATACCTTGAAAATAATAATACAACACAAATGTTGTGCAAGATTTGAAAAATATACTATCTTCACATACAGTGTATTTCAGCATTGAGGACGATGCAAGAAGAGAGACAGACCATGCCATAATAGCACAAGGGAAATACTTGAATCGAGGGAAGTGGTTGGGTTTTAAACAGTATGCTTGTATCTAAGTGTTATTTACAATGTGTATTAAGGAAATGGAGAAGGTTATAGGTCAGTGTCAAATATAGCTTCACCTGGATCCCTTTGATCCTTTAGAGTTTTCTCAACTTGAAAGAGAGAGGGAGAGAGATAAAGAAAATAAAAATAAAAAGATAAAAAAACAAAGAGGGGTCATTAAGAAGAATTATTTCGCATAGTGCGGTGTTTAACTCAGTGATAGCCATCATCTTTTGTAAGCTGAATCTTCTGTGAAAGGATTTTCACGTATTGAAATGCAGACAAATCTCTTTAAAATAATTCAAACACACAATGACAAAGGACACAGACATCGACAGTGAAAAAAAGCACCACAGAGCTGTTCATCCTCACAAGACAAATATAAAATATGCAGACAGACATAAAATAATTCAAACACTCAGTGGCACACATTTACTTGGCAGAAAGAAAAAAATTTGCAGTGAGAAGACACAGAATTTTTGACCCTCACAAAACACTGACAACAGTTCGCGTAGTCGTGAACAGAACAAACGTATGACACCGGTTTAAACACACATGACTCATTGCTCCATTGCTCTAGTCCAGTTCTCCTGGAATCTGAGTCAGCTGATCTGGAAGTGATCTGGAATCCCCAGTGAAACCAGCTAGTACACTACAGCACAGACACACGAACAGACGACTGAGGGAGATAACAAGTGAGAAAAGCAAAAATGCATTCAAGTCATGAGCATGAGCTTCAAACCAAAGAAAAGGACAAGAAGAAGCTGAACAGATGCATAATCGTGTTATGTCACAAACAGATGTGGCCATAACCAGCACAACTTCCTGTCCACTCCATGGAATTACAATGGATTGCCTAGTAAATCATAGATGGTAATGATAAAAACGTACAGTTTAATTCTATTGTATTAGACTATTTCAGCTTGAGCCTAATATAGTCATGTGTGCCACAAGCTGATTATTTATATAAGAAAACGGTCTAAAATGAGAAACTGTCTTTTGTTGCTTTTTGCTTTTTTTTTATTTGTGCGTTTCTCTATTAAATGTAAAAGATTCCATGCCAGCATGAAAAGCAATCACACTGGTTTAACAATCACTGCAGAAACAATGAGGAAACAATGAGCCAATAATGAATTAAAAAGTGTTTTTTTTTGCTATATAGCCCTATCTGCCCTTTTCTGATTATAACCATGCTCCGAAATATTGGGCTGTGATTGTACAGATTGCATTTCAGGATAACAGGACTACACATTACTGATATAAGTGAAATGCAATGCAACAGGGAAGTACAGAATGTGCAAATCTGGCACAGTGTTTACAAGTACTTCTTGATAAAACCAAGACCTGCTGCTTATTTTTTTTTCACTAAAGAAATCAATCAACGTAAGAGCAATGCAAAGCTTTTACTTTTCTGTGTGTACCATTTTCTTCATGTCACCAATGAAAAAATGTCTTTTAATTGCTTTCCATATTTTTCAGCAGTGTGGTTCCTTTTCACACTGGAATATAATCTTGCTCATGAATCATTACTAAATAAAGTTATATAGTTAATGCATAGAAGGTCATCTTGCTAGCTTGATAGGTACCTCACTTGTTTTGCCTATATGACTACTGCTGCCATCCTGGATTACAAATGAACAAATATGTTTACAATGAATGATTCCTACAGTGCTAGATAATGTACATGGCACTCATTCATAAATGTCCATTCTTATTTCTTGTTTCTTTACACTTTTACCTTTCACCTCTATGAAGAAAAAAAAAGGACTGAAAAGATCATGAAAGACAGGGTGTATAGGAGTGGAGAAAGAGTGATGAATAGGATGACAAGAAGTTACTCACGGATGGTTAAATCCATCACTTGTGTAGCCAAGGAGTAGACAGGGTGATCATACATTTCCTTCTTTTTTCCTGAAGAAAAAGAGGATTTGGGCATGCAAGAGTTTGGGGTCAGAAATCAGGGTGTTAAGGGCTCAAGATGGTGAAGGGCATGTCTGGTGGTTTTTATGCAAACTCATTTGTAACACAATGGCACCAAAATCATTGTGCAGTGGGAAAGAGCAGACAATGCTCCTGTTTGTATAGTTTTTAGTTCACCATTTGTAACCCTCAAATATCACAAATTATAAGGGACAAAATTATTAACAGGAAAGAGCCAATGATATATGGTAGAAGACGACCAGTAGGGGGTTAGGGGGTGAGGTGTGAGGTGGGATCAAAAGACAGGGGTGTACTCAATTAAACAGGGCCCCATGTCTTTTTGAAGGGAAAAAAGCCCAATTCCAAATAGACCATCATCATCTTCCTGTCTTCTTACAGCTGGTTCACCTGAAAAAAACAATCCTTCATCCCTGTCCTTTCTGTCCTAGGACCTGCCATTACTCACTATTTCTTTCATCTTTCCCCATTCTCCGATTTGTATTAATGCATATCTATAGCTTTAAGTAACGCCATCATTTCCCAAAATTTTTTCCCTTTCAACACTTTCCCTAGCCTAGATCTTATCTGTATCTTCCTTGCTTACCTTAAGCCCCTTCCTCAAGTCTCTTCCCAATTCCCTAGTCTCTGATATAGCCAGAAGACCTGATAAGGTCTCCATAAGGCCAATCAGAGATCTTGGAAGATTTACTTTAATCCAGCCATTGCAAGAATGGTCGAAAGGATAGATCTTGGCTTTAGAATTGGGCAGAACTGTACACAAAGAAACAGAAAGGTGCAGGGTAATGGAGGATATTTTGTGTCTTTATATCAAGTCCCCATGCTTCATTTTCCATGTCACCTCATGTGAATGGAAGGGATCAGAAGCTCTTTACGCTACAAGTTTGAATGCATTTTTACTCACAAGATAATGTGCACAAAACCATCTACGCTATGATTAAATAGCTTGTTATTTGTTCTGAAGTCAACCATGATGGTCTCTGCAAATACAAAAGATACAATACAGTAGGTCATATTTTCTGATTAAAGGGCTGTTCCATTATTTGTGCAAAGCCAGTTTTCCCACAGCATCTTGACATTGACCGGTAGTTAGATAAATCCTTCAGGAAATTCTTTTAAGTAGAAAAATCTATTTCCCACAGGCTTCCAGCACGCACATACCTATGGACATTTTAAATAAACTTTACCCCAGTTCAGTAATTTGTGAATATATGATTCAGTTAAGATGTCATAAGATGAAAACTTATATTTACAGATTACTGTTTAAATATATAATACACACACACGCACACACACAGACACACACACACACAGCATATATAGTATATATACAGCATATTTAAGGTTATATACAGCATATTTGAGGTTCAATGTGATTTAGAGAGAGAGAGACAGAGACAGAGAGAGACAGAGAGTGAGAGAGAGAGAGAGGGAGAGAGAGTGTCACAGCACACAGTACAGGGCAATCAGCTGCTCTTTCTACTGCATAGATTAATCTGGTGGATAAAAAGGTTAAAGACACAACTGTGAGAAACATAAGGGCATTGGTAGTCACCTTCCACTCTGGCGTAGTCAGTAATGCGCTGGTAGTTGATTTGAGCTGCCTGCTCCAGACATTTACGGATGACAGCCTTCACTTCTTCCTGTGGCACGGGGGTCACAATGTCCTTCATTAGAACCTGCGGATAAACAGTACCCAGAAAAACAGGTGATATATTTACTATTGCTGTACACATCAATAATTAATGCTTTAATAAGAAACCATTTCCTCTTTTCTCTTCCTTTGCTCACATATACAGAGACACAGAGCAATGTGTCAGGTGAAAACAATGGTATCATTACCCTCTCCAGCAGAGACAGAGTGGCTTTCAGTGCTCCCTCAGGACGACCGAATGGAAAACAATACCTACGGCAGGAACGAAACCACAGTGAGCAATAGTGTGGGTGGTATATTTCTGTGATACAAAACCAATAACACATTAAAGACAGCTAAATATACTGCACTAATAAACACACCATGTATCCTAAAAGCCTTTGCTCACCTAAAGTTTGTGATCTGGTTCTCCAGCAGAACACGTAACCGTTCTTTGATGTCCTCAAAGCGTTCTTTTTCTTCCACTATTACGGTTCCGAGACCATCAGGTCTATTTCAGAAAAAGAAAGATTCTGCTCTTTTGACATCATTCAGCTTTCATTGGATTAGGTTCTCAGATCATATATACTGTATGTGTAGCATTCTGGGAAAACCAAATTAATTTTGTGACAAACAAATAAGACTATGGACAAAATTTGTTTGTTTCTAACCCTATAATACTGTATACTGTGCTAGCTCGATTTTAAGACATATTAATACACAGATTATACTGCATATACGCATACATACTTAAAAACATAAATATATATTTCAAAAACATTTTTATTTATTTATAACCTTGCCTAGGCCGGGTTATCCGTCATGCCCCTGCACCATCACATCATCAAAACAGATTATTTCAGTACCAGTATAAGGTACCATGAACTACTGAAATACTCTCCAGTGTGCTGCATGCCATGTTTGAGTTTCTTCAGGTTTCCTTATATGATACACACCCTTCTGCTTTTCCAAGAGCGAATCAGGGAGTGTGCATTTATGTGTGAGTTTGTCGGCGTGAGAGAGTTCTATCCGGCAGTTGCAGAGGCATTTAAAACAATTAAAAATAGCAGCTTCCCTGGGTGATGTACTTAGTGTCCTAGATAAGCGTAGATATCTTTTTTCTCCATTTTTATGTCAAACCATTTTCAATTCATCTCACTTAGTTGACTCGTAATGGAACTGCTCTATAATTCATCCACAGAGTTTAGTCTTTTCAGCTGCTGTTGTGGAGTTAAATAATATTTATTTTTGCATTGGTGTAAGCATGACATTCCTTTTCTCTCACTGTTTTGTCCTCAATTTGTGTTTTCAGCTCTTTGTGAGGTCAGCCTTTTATGGGATTTTGTGGGCATCACTAAATGCACATAAGCTGTATCGTGATCACGCTTTGCATTTTACTGGTGACTGGCAGTTAATAACATTTTTACATGAGTTCAAAGAAACAAAGAAATCGGGCTGTATTTTTAAGCTCAGTTTAGCCTATGAAATCTTTTACACACCACCTTATTAAAATATTGATAAATCAGGCCTAATGTGTGCTAATTAAAAACACATTTCAGTTTAGGACAACTTGTACTGTAGTTTCCAGTACATAGTAGAAAATTTACACAATTTGTCAATGTGAAGGGTTTTAATGGTTTTCCCAGGCTGTTACACAAATACAACAACTTTTTCAGATGTTATTTAAACAGTTACAGAAAATAATAAAAAAAATTAGTAGTTGGGAATGAACAAAGGGAAAAAACTCATTGAATATGAAGAATGTGCCCTCAATTATTAAACAAATCCTGCAATATATTAGCATTGCATGAGATGCTAATCAGAGACCCTATTTTCCATAATCTGAGGAGCAGGACTACATCACTCATTTCAGGAAATAAGATCCTCCTTCATAAACTTGGGGCATGTTGTGCACAGCTGTCAGTCTGATTATTTTGAATGTGTGGATCATGTGCCAGAGGTTGGTACTGCACCTGCAAACTTTAGGCTTTGATTTAATTCATCATTTGGTTAAATTTTTTGTGAATAAAGTTCACGTATGTCTCTGTCTCTAATGTTCAAGGGATTGTGTTTTGTACCCTGAATCACCTTTACTCTGTTTAATTACTAATATGTACTGGAATAAAAATACTTTCATTTGAATATAGGTTAAGACAAACCTATCCTGGAGGTGGCAGCAGAGACACGTCGTAAGACTACGAAAGATTCTGGACTAGAGGAATGTGCAATTAATTAATCATTTTTGGTAAACTGTAAATTAAGTTTGACATGAAGAAATGCATCTGTTTCATCTTTAGCAAAACTGTCCATTTAACCTTTAAAGGAGCTGCATCATAACCAACATATGCTATACCCACTAATCACTAATGTAAAGACCAACAATTAAAAAAAATAGAACAATGAAATTTCAATGAAAATAAATATATTCTCTAATTTTATATTAGTCCTAAAAGTAATACATTCATTTTAATTTGAATTCTTTTTGGAAACCAAGGGGAACCTTAAACCTACATTATTTTCTTTTAATAACACAAAATCAGATCTATTTTTAAAAAGGATCATTTTTTATTGTCCCAAATGCATAATTTCATGTAGGACTAAATTTGCTCTTGACATGACTTACCATTCTATCTTCTTGTTATGTTCTTTATATTTATAGATTAAATAAAGGCTGAAAATGTAATGCTTATTTTCTTGCATTTAAAGCCCTCTTACCTTTGGAGCACTGGGACTTGCTGAGATTTAAAGCTCCTCTTTTTTTTAGACTCCATTTTCCCTTCCGGCTTAGAGCCAGCCCCTTGTAACTCAGACCCCCTCTGACTATCAGGAACATATGATGAGGTGAGCAGCAGTGAAGCAATAAGGTTCAGGAATAAAAACAATGAATGAAAAGATATGGTGTCTTTATGGGTTAATGAAAACTATTAAAATGGGGAAATAAATGGATTAATATGAGAAACAAAGCAGAAATAATCATTTGAAAAGCAATGAAAGAAAACATACATGGCACATTAAAGCAAAAAAAAAAAAAAAAAACTTAAAAAGTATTAACTAAATGACAACTTCTAAATCAAAAATTGATGAAAAAAGCTTTGATGACCCTCTGGTCCTTCATTCTTTTGTAGATTTTCCTTTAACCACCCCAGTCCCATCATCATGGACCATTCTGATACCTGTTGCCATGGACATGGGAGGCACAGAAAGCGAAGCTGTAGTGCAGCAGTGTTGGGTCAATCATGTGACCTGTATCTGCTCGCTCCAGCAGGTCCCTAAGGTAGCACAAGTGCCTGTGGCATCCTCTCACACCATTTCGAGCACAGTACTCGTCGAGAACAAACACCTGACCTGGGCTAAACCAACCCTGAAAGCAGAACAGGGGTACAAAAGAGGCTGAGGGTCTGGTAATGCTGCACAAACAAAAGGGTGTCACATGCCATATGGAGTAATGAGTGGTCATTCAGTCATTCAGCATTTACACAGAAACACTGTAAAGTCAATCAGAGTCACGCTGCAGTTCTGTGAAAGAGCCCACATGCTGTCTTCTGAGTAGGGCATCCTCTATCAAAGGGACTGTTTCATTTTGAAATGTATCTAATGATAACACAGTTTATTTGTTTAAGTTTTATTTTAGATATCCTGCTCACAAAATGTTTGCTTACACACAATATTATTGTTTCTGAGATAATACTGAGATAATATTATTAGGACAAAAATATTCATCCATCCATCCATCCCTCCATAATCCATCCATTCCTCCACCCACCCATCCATCCATCCATCCATCCATCCACCCACTCACCCACCCATCATCCATCCATCCATCCATCATCCACCCACCCACTCATCCATTCATCCATCCATCCATTAATTTTTTTTATCTACAGGTTCCAGGAAGGCTAAAATATTTTTCCAGCCAACCACATTTTTCCCCACTCAGAGAAAAGCACTATCTTTCCTATTCCACATAAATGAGCTAACAGACACCCATGATTGGCCATTGTCACTTTGACTGTCAAGTGAGAGTGAGTATGTCACCCTCACAGCAAGACGGCATGGCCAAAATTGCTCCCTCAGCCTCCCAACATAAATGGCTAATAAAAACTATATAATAATAGAAATGTTTGGACCCTTCTATATGTCTGTCTCACTTACCAAGCATGCAAAGTTGTCATTGAGCCTGTGGTCCAGCGTGAGCCTCTGCACCATCTCGAACAGTGAGGCGTGGTCAAAATTACACGGGTTAGCCGAGATAAACTCATCCATGCCGTGTTTCTGTGCCCTATCAGCATCTGTCCAGCCAGTCACACAAGCCGCAAGGAGGGAGGGTGGGGGTGGTGTAAGGAAGAGGAAGTTAGCAAAACAGTCTACACAAAGTCCTGTATTCCTTCAACATACAAACTGCATCTTATTCATCTACTCTACAGCAAACCAAAGACTTTCAGCTTTCACATTGTCAACTTGCAGCAAAAGTCAAGGAGAGTTCAATCAGACCTAGCAATGTGGAACTAGCAATGCTCAAGTTCAACTCATCAATCCACATTCAGACTGGATGGGCATGCATGGACAGATTTGGGTGCAGTTTCTCCAAACTCTCACTAGGTTTTCTCTTGCACAGACCCCTAGCAGTAACTCAAGGGAATGTGGATAGTGGAGGAATTCTTAATGATGAATTGTAATGCTTTTTCATTCAAATGAATATAATAGATTCTGCCATTCGCAACTGGTTAATGTCATTCATTTAGAGAGAAATGATGGATTGTGTGCTTGTAAAAATGGAGATGTCAGAAAAACAGGGATTTTGATACATTTGTTTAATAGTTTTATATTTTTTGGATGCGGATACACACTTTATAGGGTTAAAAATTCCAAGATTTTGGGGGCAAAAAAGAAAAGTTTGATGTCAAATGACACAGTCCTTCCCAACAGATCTTTAAAAACATTGTTTCTACGAAACGTGGAAAAGCAATCTTCCTTAACATGCCTGACTCAAATTTTAGCATTACTTAACATAACATCATTGCTTTTGAAGTATATTTATTATGTGCAATTATTCCTGCATAGTTAATCTTTGGTTAAAATTTAATCATATCAATTAGTTTCTATTTAGCAAAAAGCCTTAATAATATATACATGACAATTTTATTAAAAGTACTACAAAAAGGAATGATAGAATCCAAACTAGTGCTGTGATGGTTGTGTGAACAATATGTGCAGTGTCTTTGAGCTGAAAGTCTGTAAGTGGCAGCTCATCATGTCTTTTTTTAACACATAAACAAGTGAAAATGGTTATGAATGTGGTGACGGGACAGTATAATGACTTTTTACATAGAGAAAGGACAAATCTGCAGAAGGCTGTTTTACTTTTTAATTTAGTCTTGCTGGATTTATGGGATTTTGTGGGATATTATGCAGCCTGTCAATAATCATTTGTGTGAAAAATAAACCATTATCTCAATCAGCAGTTAGCTGATCCAGAATTATTCAGAAGTGGCAAAGAAACAAAAAAAGAGGAATAGTAAGGGAGCATTCATTAATGGGTAAAATGATGCAGAAAGAGAAAGAGAAAATGTGGGGTAGAAAAGAAATGAGGAAGAGAGAAATAGTCAACATATAAAACATTAAACATTAAAAAGCATACTGGAACTATGATGATGAAACTGTATATATAGAGTATGGGTCAGTAAAGTACATAATATATGAGAAAGTTACAAAAAGTGTTACAAAAAAATAGTAAAGCATCTACGGGGAAGAGAGTGAAGGATTTGGACAACAGAAAAATAAGAAATGAGGAAGAAAGGATCAAAGACTTGAGAGAGAGGGGCTTAAAATTGGGGAAGGATGTATAACAGCACTCTAAACGTGTTATTTTGCTGTAAATGTGTATCTATTCACAGCCATACACTAAAATGTTAATCTGGTTATCTTAATATGAATTATTCCAACTTGCACCTGTATATTTGAATATTTCTGTTAAAGCCTACTTAATTGGAGAAGCAGATTACATTATTGGTTACATTAATTAATGTTAATTTCCTTTGAACATGAGTGTATGTAAATGCTCCATGATGATCTAGGATCACATGCGGGAAGACAATGAGTCAAACCACTATGCTTTTTAGTGACATGCAAGAAAAGAACTTTTGAAACATTTTCCACTAAAACGCTGACTATTTGCATTCCGTCTTTTTTTTTTTATCAGCATTTGCAAGTTGACAATACTTGAGGATTTTTCAGTGTGTTCACAACAATTGCTGAGCACACTAGCAAGCAAGCCACCACGGTGGCATGCTAACAGGCTAGCATTACAGTTCTGTTGCAAGTACATAGGTTTAGCATGAAGCCAACAGAGGCTAAAAGTAGGTCATTCATTCTCTGGGCAAATAAGTAATAACAAAAAAAAAAAAAAAGAAACAAAAAAATCTCTTCCTTTTGCCACCATCTAAATGAACTACATCACATCTGAATGCTCACCTACTCAAGCAATAAATGGGCAATCAGAACACAAATTCATAATGAAGTCTCTCACTGCTATAGGAGTTAAGCTGGGCCTAGCAGCTGTCTATAACAGACCCAGAAAATTGATCAATATTATAAAACTGGGAGTATTTCATGGAAACAAAAGATGGCAATACCCAGTCCTTGGCATTGACATTCAGAATACTCCACATACATATTTGCCAACTCTTCTCAACCAAAACCAAAATGAAATAAGTCAGCCTAAAGGTTAATGAACCCTCAAGAGTAAAGTGCTACAGATTCTGCTGAAATCAGCATTAATTTAATTAGTCAAAGGTTGATTAATAATAATAATATATAACTGTATGTCCAGAGTTCTGTTATCTGATTCACAGACATGATTAGTATGATAGCTATATGTTCTCCAGTTAGGCTTCTTTCCACAGTATCTAATTTAATTGTAAATTAGCATCTAGAACAATAACCTCTTGACATGTCTTGTTTAGATGAATCCATCTTTCATCTTTACTCTGAGGGGTCTTCTCACACCAGTCATACTACATACAGTAGAGAAGGCAATTATGCAAACAAATCAGTCAGAATATTTGTGCTTTGAAATAAGAAGAGACGAATTAGAAATTCATGCATCCTAATTTGGCAAAAATAAATAAAAGTAATGTATTAGAAGACCTACATTCATTAAATTAAATAATCTACTTTGGTCTAAGGCATGAAAAGAGTTGAGAGAAACAAAAGGGAAAATAAAAGAGGAAGGAAAAGAAAGAGTAAAAAAAAAATCACATTGTATTTGTCAGATAATGGTTTTAGGATTATCTGACTGGTGCTAGCTAACAGGGAAGCACTTACCCTTAAGTCCAGCTAGAAGACAGCAGGGTAAGAAGGGACAAATCAGAATAACATAAAGACTAGCAACAAGGCTGAAGGAAAAAATGCAGACACGAAAACCCTGACCCCACTACAGCTGCACGACTAAAGAAGGGTACAAGCAAAGCATGAAGGAAGAAAAACACAATGTAAAAACAACGACCTGTACCAACATGATAGTGCAGTCTGAGCTGGTGTAGGACAATGTCAGAGAGAAAGACAGATAGACAAGGAGGGGGAGAGGGAGATGGGGAGAGAGATAAAGATTTGTGTGTTGTGTATGTTTTTTTTTTTTAATTCATTGCTATGGTGCAGTTGATCTGAGCAGGATTCTTCAGTGTATAATCTATATACAGTATGTGTTCTGTAATACTGTACTGGCAAATAATCTTACCTTTTACAGGTCCATATTGAAAAATGTATATGTTATGCAAGCAGCAAGTAACTATAGAGATTCTATGAAGGCACTGCATTCATTAGGATGAGCTATTAATATTATTATAAATGATTATAAATTTCCCTTGACTTTCTTTTTCAACTAATAATAGAAACAGTTTTGTGAATACTGCAATTAAAAAATCAGCAAAATTACACATAAGAAACCCCATATCCATCTGTTTAGTTTAAATGACAATTTTATAATTGTCTTAAAGGAAAATACCACACTGAAACACTTTAAATATTCTCATTATGGATGTACATCTCCGTCACTGAGGCCGATGCGATCAACACCTCAATGCGTTGCAATATAATGCTATGCAATAGAATATGATGCTATGCAATTCAGGACATGCCTTCAATTTGTGCAAGACTTGGAGAGACGGGAACTGGCCACTGAGAGCAGTGGAGATGACAGCATAAGCTTGAGAGAAGAGGAATACACTGAAGTACCAGAAAAACAGTTAATACTTAATAGGTCTCGCACAAGATCTTGGAGAGAACGTTGCACAGTCCTCACGCTGATGTTTGTCAAGGCTCCAGAATTGAATTCTGATGTTACCTGAGGCAGTGTTGCACACCTACCACATGAAACTATTCTTGCCAGCTGACGCTGGTCACGTTCACACAGAGTCTTTTTACAGCCACAGTTCGAGGTTCTGCCTGAATTTTTGTAGTCATGGTAAACCCTTGAAATGCTCATACATGAAATTCACTTCTACCTCTGAAATGCTATGACATATCTCACGAGCTCCAAATATTAAACCACTTATTTAAACCATTATTATGGCAGAAACAGCTCTAAAAGCTTCCATAGATGTCTATCACTTTATATACGTGCTGGCGGATGCAACCAATGATGTGCAGAGGTGGCTTTGCTATATATTTTGCAGTTTTTATGGTACTTCATTGTAAATCTAAATGTAAAATGTTTGCCACAAATCATTGGTTACATTTCTGAATAATAAAGGCACAGGGCCTCTACTAAAATTACATCTGAATAAATTGGATTTTATTGATGCATAGATGTTAGAAACAATGCACCACTAGTTTATTCCAAATTGTACCTGGTGCAGAATTTTTTAATCAGGGCAATCACACTGAGAACGTTTATGCCAGTGCACCGAAGACAATCGAATCTTACCATCCTTATTACTCATTAAAATATATTTGTAATATATGTGCTCATCTATTTTAGTACTAATTTGTTGGTCAGTGCTGTATATTCATTACTCCCATGAGAAGTTCATCGAACTCAAACATAAGGTATAATGGTCAGGTTTTTATGTTAGCTTCTAAAACCAAAACAGCAACAGCTTATTTTCATCAGCAACTATCAATGTTATTATAATGAAAAATCCAAGAATAGTGGAGACACAAAACACTAGAGCTGAAGTTACAGACTGAAGTGCAGCTATACTCAGTTGTGCTGAATTATGGCACAGATTCTGCTTGGCCACAAGATGCTGAATGCAACGGTGTTGACAGTGGTATTATTTTATCATACAGGAGCCTGAAAGATGATTTGGAGAATGACCTCCTTGAGCACAGTGTACTGATGAGGAAGTGAGGGAGCTGGACAGATTAAATGATCAAAGCTCTGCTGCATTGGCCTCTTTAGGTAGAGCTGAAGTGAGATATAATTCCTAGACAGTGAGGGTAAGTAGGAAATGAACATAGTAGGTAAACATAGACCAAGAAGAGGTTTAAACCAAAATACACCACTGAAGATATGTAAGTGGTTCAGGGTGGATTTTTCCTTTAATTTTACATATTTTTGTATTAATCATCAGAAAAAGTGAGAACCTTCATAGCAATCTAGAATTTGTTTGAATCAACTGCAACAAATATTGATGTGTTTTGTTTGTGTGAAGGCAGTGTGAAGGCTGTACGTAGTGCATGTGCAGGTCGGTTTGTGAAACATCTATAGCATGTGACTGCATTTCAGAGGGAAGAGCTACGATCTGTTTTATAGTGAAGAATCTGAATGACATCAGCTAAATTTAATAAAAACTGACCAGAAGAAACATTTACATCCTGAATAATAATAACTGATAGAGAAACAGCAAAAACTTGCTGGATTGTTTTTGATCAACCTTTATATTATATATAGAGTTCACTTAATCAAGAATAAAAAACACTACTTTTACATTATTCACTTTTACATAATATCTAAAAAACAACCTTTTAAAAAGAGTTGCTTGTTTTTAAGCAAAGTGCAGATGGTAATATCTCAATAGCTTTCAAAAGGAGTTTTAGGACTTAAAAACCTCAATCTGAACAGAGGCAGAGGTTGTAGGACGCACACGAAAAACATGGACTCGGTTCTGAATAGCAGGATCTATTTTGCTTTGTTTAGACACTCTTTTGTCTCTTTGGAAATGTTTCATTTGCATATCATTTTAGAGTTAATTAATGTCTTTATAGTAACATATTTTATTACACAGAAGCTGAACTGTTATTCTGGTCCAAGTTATTTAGAGATTAAACGATTGATTATGTATATACAGTATCTCACAAAAGTGAGTATACCCCTCACATTTTTGTAAATATTTTATTATATCTTTTCATGGGACAACACTGAAGATATGACACTTTGATACAATG
>JAOVVH010000023.1:15693753-15704915 GCA_028566435.1 Scorpiodoras heckelii
TATATATTTCAAATTCAACATGCTGTCCTGTTACAATACCCAAAATGTAATATATTTCTGTTACACCTGTTACAATAACTGTATAATATGTGCATGTCAGCATAGCATAAAGCAAAGTATAAATTATAGTCCTATACAATCATTTGTTTGATCAAGGTGACAGTGACAAATGATTCTGATTAGTTTTGATTATTAGATACATGTTTACTGTGTATCATAGTGAAGCAAGCAGATTATAGGAATAATCATTTTTCCTATACTGAGGTATTTAAGCTTGTTTCTTTGTACTCAGAAACCTGATAATGACAATTTTCTAAGCAGGGCCCTTTTCATCAGATCCTCATGCTGTTTCAGCATATCCCTGAATACACACTGTTCACTTCAGCTTAACAAGAATCAATTTCCACAGCCTTAGAACCCAGAAAATGTGAGCACTGACACAAAACAGACACCCTGTTTAGATCCATAAATTACTGCTTTGCCAAGTACTACAATGACTGCAGTCCTGCTGTATAAACAGTCAGGAGGACAATCCAGCAAATGATGCTTTAATTTTAGCACAAACTTTGGGGGTGGGGGAGTTGGGGGGATGCTTCTGGGTATTCAATATTCTCCAAGATCATTCATCAAAAAAACAGTATTACTCTGTTTAATATACTGCAGTCCTTTCTCCTGTCTGTTTATAGTGTGCATGTAACACTCAAGTGTGCAAATCTTGTGAAAATTGAAGCCTTATAAAGGTGTCAAACTAACACTGTAGCTGTGAGTGCTGCTAAATCTATAACTGTCTCAGATTCTCTATCACAACTAGGCTTTTCATGAATTCCTAATGAGGAGAGTCCAACCTTAAAAGCTGGCAGAGGACATTTTATGTAAACGAAGAAAAGACTGGATATTTAAAAATAGCATAGTATAAGGTATGGAAAGAAAATCTCATCAGATGCACCCATCACCGCAAATATCGATTTGCATTCTACTTATAAATCAGATTTTGGAGCAAATCACTAAATCTCATTCCCTTATGCATCTGAATGACACAGTGTATAATCAGAACAACATTAAAAGCACATTTAGCTGATCTTTCCCAGTGACATTAAAAGCACATTTCTGCTTGTCAGAATAGCAGCATTGTGGACTATGAGTAATGGAATATTTCTATAAAATGGTCACTGACAGTGACACAGAGTGACAACGCTATTAGGCTCTGCACCAAAAACCCACTACATGGTAAATAGTACTGTTCATATGCCATCCATTAGGCACCAACTGCAAAATGACTCTGTATATGTAAAAGTTTAATTTTTTCAACAGCAAGCTAATTTTATTTTAGAATGAAGTTCTCCATTACTGCTGATTGATAAATGATAATCTAAGACCATCATTACTGAAGGGTTTTCAGAAACAGCTCCATTTACAGTTAATCCACAAGAAACGCAATATCCATCCAAATTGAAGCTACAACATACAACACATTGAGAGCTGTTATAGGAAAATAATCAACAATGGTGCAGTGTGATGCTGTTACCACCACAAAGTTGAATATTTTTTCTAATAACAGTATTTTGTCCCCCCCCCCAATTTTCTCCCTAATTTAGTATGTCCGATTCCAACCCTTAAGTGTTCCCCCATGTCACACAACGAGCTGCCAGTCAGGGAGGGTGAAGCTATCGTACATGCTTCCTCCTGAACATGCAACGCAGGCCGCCACATTTTTTCGAACTGCTGCTCATGCAACTTCCGGGAGCGGTGCGAACTAGCGATCTCCGGATGATAGGGCGAGCGCGTTGCCGTTGCGCCACTCGGGAGCCCTTGTTCCTCTTTTAACACAGAAACTTGCCAATGATTTTGCCAATGACAAATTTTAATTCATTAATTAGTGGCACCTATTGTTCAAGTGTTACATTTATTTTGTGGAACAGCCATGAGACAAGCTAATTACTCTTATCACTTATATTATAGCAGCTATAAAAAAAAAAACGTTCTCTCAACAACCTCTACTTATGACTGCTGCAGCTAGCACTGTCATACAGTCATTTAGGCATATAGGCAATCATGTAGTTTTCTTCTTCTTTTTCTTCCATAGTTTTTTTGCAAATATCAATTTTTTGTCCTCTTGGAGCACACTACCCCAGGTCATTATGATTCATTTGTGAAGTAGCACCACCTACTGAATAATTATTCAAAGCAAAAACACAGCACTTCACTATCCAACATCTTGTGATGTAAAGGTTTAAATTTCACTAAAATTCACATCCTGCATACCAAATTTTGTGAAGTTTTGTAAATTAGGGATGCTGCATCTGACACATTTCAATATCTCAAGAACTGCTTAAGCAACACTTTTGTAATTTTTTATGTTTATTTTATTTGCTTTCTCTCACTTTATGTGGGAATCATATTTCACACCACAGTGTGATATGTCTATTTTTTCTACTGGTTACCAAGAAATTGGAAAACTCCTGAACATTCATCCTTGCCAGAAAACATACAATGACCATTGTAAAGTGCTAAGTCCCAAGGTTCCTTCCATAAATGTCAAATAACTATTATCTTACAGAATCTTCACAGTATCAATAATTATATATGAAGCCTGTCTGGAACGTAATGAGAATGAAGTTCCCACACTCTGTACGACTTACCCATGGGGATGGTGGCTCAAGGTCAGCTACAATGGGATTTCAGATCAACAATAGGACCTGTTTCAATTATATTCTAGCCTTCACAGTGCCCAGATGTTTGTTTTTTTGTGAAACCTTGCTGAAGTGCCTTATCACTGGAACAATGCAAGTGAGTTTGGCGCAAGATCAAATTCTGAGTGAAAATCTATAAAAGTGCATCAGAAGCTCCTGAAATGTTGAATAAAGCTTCTGGACAAGCAACTTTATTGTCAGCGCAAGTCTACCCATGGAACAAAGCTTTAAAGAGGGTCAGGAAAATGTTGAAGATGAACCATTCGTTGGACACCCATTCACATCAAAAACAGATGAAAATGTTTAACAGTGACATCTGCACTGAACCGTGACCGACAGGTGAATGTCAGGATGATTGCACATCGAGTGAGTTAACACTCACTAAAACCATTGTTCATGAAATCATCACACAGGCATTGAGCATGAGAAAAGTTTGTGCAAAATTTGTGTTCTAATGTTTCCAAGAACTTGTCAGCTGATCAGAAGGAACATTGTGCGCTTTACTGGCTGTAAGAGAATTTTTGGCTAAAAAAAAACATTCCAGTCCTTCCACATCCTCCCTATAGCCTCTATAGCCAGATGACTTGGCTCCACGTGATTTATTCTTGTTCCCTAAGATTAAAACACATTTGAAAGGCCATCACATCCACACAGATGCAACCGAGACTCTGAACACCCTCACAGTCGATGATTTCAAGCACCAACAATGCTACCAACAATGGCAGAAGCTTTGGAAGTGTTTTGTGCCTTCACAAGGATCATATTTTGAAGGTGATAAGAGTGAATTGTAATTTTTTCAATAAATGAACAAAAAAAATTCTCATTACTTGCTGGACAGACACCATGTACACACACATATCATTATGTACATTAATTATTATATTATTTGGAGGAACCACCTCTTGATATAAACCTGTGTTTGTCTTGCAGCTAGCAACATACAATCACCTTCTCACCAATCAGATTAGAGAATTGCTGTAGTAAACAGAGAAAAGATTTCAATCCCATCGTCCTTCCATTTTCTTTGCTTCTCTAACATACTCTAATCCTTGTCCCCTAAGAAGAGGCACAACTTTTCAATTAAGGCAAAATATTTTTACACACAAAAAATGTTAAAGTATCAATTTCAAAATTTTATAAACGCTAAACAGAAGGCCTATTATGCATATAATATCTTTGGACAGACTGTATTTAAGATATGACGAGGTGTGAACTGCACTGACAACCCTCTGCTCTGAATGTGGCAGTGCTCAAAACTACAGCTGATGACAATAAACCCTTTCTGTTAGTGCACTCTGCTGTTTATCAGTATTAAATATAAGAATGGTGGTTAAGTTTCCACTAAAGGAGAGAATATTAATACAAATTAATTAATATGAAAGCACGAGTCTTTTAAATGATTAGATTAAAAGGGAATTCATTTACATTCTACAATATTAAAATACACACAGACATGAATTAATGATGTTATTGCTAGGAAATAATTAAACGAACTTAGATTACCTAACCATGATTTAATTTGTGTTGGTCTTATATTTCACTTAAACCATGATAGCGAACTTGACAGTTTCATTTGAGCTTTCCAGGTAGCATAATGTAATAGCTACCTATGGCATAACTCCTTGCTTTAAAGTTAATCAGCATTTAGTAAAATCGACACATAGCCTATGTTGTTTAAGCAAAATATCAGACAAATTTACACCCACTTCTGAAATAGAATGAGGTCACCATGTGAGTTTCTGACCTTTTTCTCTCCCTACCTTGCCATCCATCAATCTGATTTTCAATGTAGCTCTTAAGGAAATTCATTCAAAGGGCTGATGTTTGCAGGTTGTTACATTTTTCATAGGACTACTCTAAAGCTACATGGAAGGAGTGAAAACATGTTTTAGCCATTGTTTGAATTATTAAGACTGAAAAGCCATGGTCCAATTTAACCCCTGTCTGTAACCTTCACATTTACACAAGAGCTGTCTAATATTGTGTACATCCTGTGTGTTTAGTGTAAGCAATGTGTTTACACTGGGACATTCAGCAAAATGTATTGTACATTTAGTACAAGGATAATGTACCAGAACAGGGCAAAATGAAGTGTAAATCACCAAAGAACTTTTGTACTCAGTAGTCACAACCTGCTTTATGTTGCAAATAAAAAATAACATTTTGAGATTGAAATCCTATGGCTGTTTAGATGGAAGCTGTTGGGATGATTCTTTAATGTGAGTTATTGTGCAGTAATTAGTATTTCTGTTAGTGAAAAATATTCAGTCTAAGATGTTAGTACCCTTCAAAAATTCCTGTTGCTGGGGTTATACCCTCATGTGTGCACCTTTTGTACCTTTAGTAGGCCTATGTATCCTGTAGTGTAAACTTAAACTTCAATATATAGTACTTTATAGTCTAGCAAATTTATGTAGTAATGTAAGTTATGCATTCATGTAGTAATTTACAGTCTAGGTATGTATATTAAAACCTTGAATAAACACACTACATCAACATTTCCAGGTGAAAGACGTATATTAAAAGGCACCACCCCAGTGACAAGGGCATGTACAGTTTAGTGAATAGGTGTAATGTATGTAATGTATGTATGTAATGTGTGGCCTAAGAATGCAGTATCTAAGTCGAATTATAACACAGCCTAGAACTTTTGATGAGCAAACGAAACACATACGTAACTAAACTACAGAATGAATATCAGCAAGAGTGGACCAAAATAATTCTGCTATGAACTACAATATAAAACTAATATCTTCCATCTTACTAAGCTGATGATGAAATCATGTAACTACACAACATTTGCCTTTGTGCAAGGAGATATTTTAAAATTAACTAGAAATCTTATCCCTTTCTGTGTTCTATGAGAATTTGATATCTTTGAAACCTAAATATAGACATACAGTAAGTTCAGTATTAGGTAATTCTTAAGTATTAGGGAAACGCTTTTAAAAAATCTTGGGAGATAAACTGCACGGTTTTCAGAATATCAATATCCTGTACCTCTAGTGTGAAGGAGAGAACCACATCTGACTTGGAGAGCTGGTTCTCATCTTCCTGGCCCATGTCAATGATGGATGTGTTGTGTCCTCTTTTCAGTTTCTGGAGTTTGAACTCTCCTCCCTTGGACACAGGCATGCTCTCAAGGTTAGCCATCAGCTGGTTTACAGATGACTTTAGCTCCTCAATGTACATGGCCTCCATCTCTTTTGACACAAACTTGGGAAACTTGCCTGCCTATTTTTTGTAAATGCAGGAAAAAGGGAGTGTCACTTTAAGGATCTCTAGATAAATACATGAAAGTCCACACATACAAAGCAAGAATAAGAATCTGTAAAATGCATGAAACTGCAAAAAATGCAAATGTAATACCATTCAGATATTAAGATTTGCAGTGCACAGTGTTTCTGTAGCTAGCATACATGCTGATGTAACCCAGATGAAACATATGGTGTCTAACATAAACATGCATTAAGAAATAAAAGTGGTGTCAGTATCAAAATCTCAAGGCAATTTTATACATTATAGTACAAAGTATAGATAATGTGATACAACATAAAAATTCACTACTTTCATACTCACCACATCATAAAGTGTAAGCGTTAGTCATTTTCATATTTAGAGTGCAGGCAGATAAATGTGTACATTAGGTGTGTGATTATGGACCAACCAATAAATGAAACTCACCCTGGCAATCTGATCAGCCATCTGCAGACGCCCATCCAACTCCCTCCTGATCTGAGCGGCCTGTTCATCCAGATTATCCAACTATAAATCACACACACACACACACACACACACACACACACACACACACACACACAGAGAGAGAGAGAGAGAGAGAGAGAGAGAGAGAGAGAGAGAGAGAGAGAATGAATACTTCCTTGTTCCTTGAATCAATCTTTTCTAATTGTAATGTTTTCACATCCATTTAGTTGGGGTCATCAAAGGTCACCCTTCATTCTTAAACAAGAGACAGCAGGTCTGCTGTTTTCAGAAGGAGATAAAAAGGTCAAAGGGCAATTACAGAGTTTAATTTCTAATTAGGTCATCTGATTAAACTGGAGTGTTATGAATTAAAAGGTGGCAGCAGGTCTGATGAAGACACATTGAGAGCACATGGTTACAGGCCCCCCCCCCCCATTTTTTTTCCCTGAACTAAGACCATATTGTAATGGAACACTCTAAACTACACATCTCTCAAAGTCAAAACACAATTTTATAGCTCTGCTT
The DNA here is from genome assembly GCA_028566435.1 of Scorpiodoras heckelii. Classification (NCBI taxonomy): domain Eukaryota; kingdom Metazoa; phylum Chordata; class Actinopteri; order Siluriformes; family Doradidae; genus Scorpiodoras; species Scorpiodoras heckelii. The sequence goes on from JAOVVH010000023.1 coordinate 15,700,674, forward strand.
GAAAACTTGTAGAGCCTTTTAAACTAAATGATACTTTGACAGCCATTTTCAAACAAAATTACAATTCCTGCAATTATTACATTCACTGCAGATGCTCTTTAAGCAATCAGCTGTGATATACGGTTTGGGAAATTCAGCGTCTGTATATTATTTCAGCACAATTTCTGCATACAAGCAACTCAAAAGACCAGAGGAAAGACTGCGTTCATCAGAAACACTGCTGGATCATCTTATTATTGAACCGTAATCATTTAGTGTAATGAAACATCCAACAATATCATTTAACACCATCTGTGCTTAGTGCACTGTGCACATGTTCCAGCACCCCACCGTCTGGAATTTGAATCCTATTAACTTTCTTGAAGTTGATAAATTCTGCTAATTCCTGCTTGACTGCTTTTAGTTCTGACCTAAATGCAAAGTTTCCAAATTGTTACCTCACTAGCTCATTGAATAGTCTATAGTGAGAGTGTCACCCTCTCCTTTTCACTGCTGACTCTTTATGTGTGTGTGTCAGTATGCATAATTTGTAGACGTGTCAGCAAGGAAAATTATCTGTGTATGTGTGTGCATCATCATGTACCTACTTCTGAACTGAATTGATGTGGATGTTGTATTGTCTTATAAATCCCTCCTGCCCAGTCAGCTTTCACTTCCTGTGCATATCACTGTCTTGCTCTCACCCACACAGCATCTAGGGGCTACGGCACCACAGCAACCCACGCTGTGGCAACTGTCACTGTGGAGCGGGATACCCTATCACCGGAGGCATAACACAGTCATGTCCCCAGAGCCCGCCCTCTGTGGCCCACTCTCCTGGGGCACTGTTCTAATTAAATATGACACAGCATTCACAGGAACCCTGTGAGGTGTGTGTGTGTGTGTGTGTGTGTGTGTGTGTGTGTGTGTGTGTGTGTGTGTGTGTGTGTGTGCATGGCTAATGCTCCAGTGAAGGAGAGGACAGTGCTGACATGTGAGTGGGTGGCTGACTTCCCGCTAAACAGGAAAATCACTTGTAGAAAACCCTTCTGAAGTCTTAATGTGAAATCTATTTTTATAATCCTGTAACACGAGTAAAGAGATAGTGTGTAACAAACACTTCCTGTAACCTTGACTGCCCTTACATGTTTAGACGAAGTAATGCACATCAACCAAGTCCTGCAGACTGGAGTTAGAACATATTAAATGACAAAACACCAAAAATATCAAAATCATAAAGATCTTTACTAGACTGCTTAGCAGAGGACATCAAACATGTAACATTTAGACTGTAAAAGAGAACACCAGATGGTGATGTAAAGCTCTTATTGGCATATAGATATATTTTTGCAATGCCATGGCATGAGATGGGACTCACAACAAATGTAAAACTACACAGTCAGTTAATTAAATAAGCTACAGAAAAAATGTTCCACTTTCTCTCTGCTCACGGCATGACTCCATTTTGTTTGCTGCATGACTGGCATGATTTTTCCACTTGCTCATGGTTCTGGCAGGTGGCCTGCAGTGCAGCAGTATGGCGAGCTGAAGTTCTGCAGCACTGCTCCTGTAGCGTGCCTGAAGGAGCCGTCACTTGTCTTGCTCAATTCACCCAGATGCTGTTTCTATGGAGATAATCCATGAACGGTAAAGCTTGTACTATACGACTGCCTGAAGCTTCACCCTTCATGATTAAGCTCCCAGTCCTGGAACACTTTATAAAATCAGGGAATATCTGAAAAGCCTAAGGAAACCTAGGTTGCAGTGAGCATCAGTACAGTGGCATACCTATGCTCTGTTTGACTGTACAACTCACTACTTTAGTAGAAGTAATCTGGTACAGTAGCTGACAGTCACCAGAGGGAGCTCCTGGCAGCTCTTACCCTACTTTCAAACACATGGTAATGGAGAGTGGCAAGGCTCCTATGCATTAATAATAGATACACAGATTAGATTTGCTGATAGCAGTCATAAAGGAGAAAGAAGAGGCAACAGATCACAAAAAATGCTGCCTCCCTATATCTCTGTGACTTTCACTAGGAGCATATCCTTTTTTATCCACCTACTTGTCTGACTCGCTATAGCAGAAATGTTTGGGTGTGTGAGAGCAAGAGAGAACAGCTGTCACAGGTGGTTGCATCTGGTGGCATATAGCAATTACTATATCTTAATATAGTGTCAAACTGAAAACATACATTATGAGCCAGATTATAGCTAAACAGGCATCTGTTACTTCACTTACACCCTCCCAAACAATGACTTGTAATTTACAAATCTATGTAGTAGTAGTTTACATGCAAACCAGATGCATAAGATCTCAAAGGTATGGAGCAGTGACTTAAATTTTCCTCATTTCCAGAATCTGAGACACAGGTGGACAGGTAATGCTATGTTTTCGTAAAAGTACTGTCACCAGAATGGGTTCTAGAGAAAACCAGTGTCCCAGTAATAACAAGATCACCGCCTCCCACTTGAACCCTAGTGGGAATCTAGAAATAGCCTAATTGCTTTATGTAATTGCACAACATAGCAGAACACAAAACTTGTAGTTAGGCAGGCGCTTGGAGACGGGGGCGTTTTCCCCCAGTGTGCAAAAGAAACCCAGAAGCCGCGATAGTCTCACAACAATGAAAGGAAATAATGGGCCTTCCTTGCTATGGTGAATTTTTGGAAATGATTAAGCTAACTAATGGTTTTTAAATATGGTGCTTACCCTGGGATTAAGTCGACAACATTAAATTGCTCATTAGCTAGCTGAAAAGAGATCTGTTTTTTGTACTAGAAAGCCAACATTTGGGTGAAATAGTCCCTTTACCAGAGCATGTGTCTGTCTCTAATGTCTTTTGGATGTCACTGTGTACTGTGGTGAAAGGCTGAAAATCTGCTTTCATAACTATTACCTGACACTCAGTATTTCTGAACTGTGGTGGGTGAGGGAGACAGAGAGAGATTAGTACAAGGAGGTAAAACAGAAAGAAAGGGATAAGGACAAAGAGAAAGTTAGACAGAGGGCTAGGGACCGAGACAGACAACTCCCAAAAGTCACTAATGGCTCCCACATTAATAATTAAATGTATAGTAGCTACAAGAGTAACCAATCTACAGTGTGTGAGTGACTCATTGACAGATTCACAGAGCTGCTACACTGCAGAGAAGAAACCTAACAATGTGTGTGTATGTGTGTCTGTGTGTATGTGTGTGTGTATGTGCGTGTTCGTGTGTCTGCCGTAACCCTGTGGTCCTCTCTGAGCTGTTGGTTAGTGGAGCACGTAATTAGTTCCAGCCACCAGCTGCACAAAGCTACTCTCTTTTGTCAAGTCTACATCTGTTCTTCCCAGCATTTCTTACTTGCACAAACACACATACAAACATTTCTCCTGTCCATCACACTGATCCACACACTTGGACCATCCTGACTTTCTTGATTTATTAATCCTCAGCAACATTAATGCGTAAACATACTCTTAAGCAGCTCAGCAGCTCCTTCGTAGTCTTAAAGGGATAGTGAGTATTTGTAATAACATGGGTGGTGACCCAGCAACCTGAATGATTTATTGACCTGTGATAAAGGACTGAGTGGAAGAAAGAGAGAAAAAGAGAGAGAAAGAGATAGAGATAGAGAGACTGAGAGAGAGAGAGAGAGAGAGAGAGAGAGTTGTGCATCCTGGATTCAGTGCTGGCACACACTAACCTAATACCTCTTCACGTACAGTAAGAGACTGACGTGCTCATTGCTCTCATGCTCCGTTGATGGTCGTTAACTAATTCAATCAGCTCAAGAGCGCTGCAGAGAGAAGTGAGTTACACAGCAGATCTTGAGGGGAAATATTCATGACAGAAGGGAGATGAGTGTGAATCGACTATTTGCACATTATTCCACCAAGATATAATGCAGTATTTGAAAGTCAGGGATTTCCAAAATATTGTCAGTGTATGAAAACTAGTACTGTCAAATTAATGCGTTAACCGGCGCGTTAATGCGGTTAAGAATTAATCGTGATAAAAAAAATTAACAACATTAAAAAATTTTAATGCAGATTAAAAATTAGTTAAATTACACAAACCAGTGGCGCTGTCAGTGAACACGTAATTGACCGTTATGTTACTCATTTTAGGCTGCATTCCAATCGCAAGTGGCCCTAATCTGTATCCCTGCTCCCTATACACTGCACAGGGTACAGAATCTCAAGGGCACTTCATAGGGAACTCGGTCACTAAAATGGCTCTATTTGAAATGCCCTGCAATGTCATCAACAGCGGACA
>JAOVVH010000023.1:15746163-15757147 GCA_028566435.1 Scorpiodoras heckelii
CTTCCCGCTCTCTCCGCTCCTCCAACTCTGGTCTCCTCAGCATTCCCTCAACTAAACTCTCTACCGTGGGGGGCAGAGCTTTCAGTGCTGCTGCTCCTAAACTCTGGAACGCTCTTCCTCCCTCTCTTCACAACTGTTCTATGCTATCTTCCTTCAAACCACTGCTAAACACTGCTACTTTCCTTTTTTCCTCGTTCTATCACCAGTAACTATTTCCTTTTTTTCCCTCCCCCCCCATGAAAAGCGTCCTTGGGTTTGTGAAAGGCGCTATATAAGTTGAACTTATTATTATTATTATTATCTCAGATGACAGATGCATTTTTAGACATTGGCTCAAATGTTCTGGAAACTGGGTTTTTATTTTCAGATTAGAAATGCTCTCACTATTCTGGATAGACATATGAATCAGCAAATATTGTAAATAGTGCTTGTTAATTTTATCTTCACTGATATTTTTTAAACATGACCTGTTTTATAGCAGGTTATAAACATCCAGTTTGTCATCATTTTTAGTGATGCAATCTGAATTGAAATAAATTAAAACAAGTCAATAAATTTTGCAATGTTTGTTGTTGTCTTTATAAAATTGATGGACACTGACAGAAACTGAAAATAGCCTATACTGACATGCACAATTAAGTAGGACTTACTGTATTAGTAGTAAATAAAAAGATACATCATTTGGATCAAAAGTACAATCACTGGATTGCTGGAGGGGGAGTTTGAATGACTGCCTGTGATGTTTGTAAAGGCATAGGATTGTAAAGGATATAGGAATAAATGGCATTTAATTATTTCATGATTATTTGATTTACAAAAAATTAATTGACATTGCATTCATAACATGCTCTCCTTCTCTAATGAGCTGAACTAGCTGCTGAACTATCCTGGAAATTACATACAAATGTTTAATCATAAACAAAACAATACTGATCAGTAAGAGAATAATTTTTTCATTAAACCATTGCCCTTTTTGGAAACAATTAAGAAAAAGTATAAAAATAAGTGGACACAACCTCTTATTCATCTATCCACATGTTCAAACAGTATATCAGAACACATAAATGAGCCAATTGTTCTGTTTGTTGACTTGTTAAAGGTCAGTACCCATCTCTCCTAACAGGCAGTCATTAATGAGCTGAAAAGACCACATAGGCAATTAGATTAATTGGAAAGAAAAACAACTCAGGTGGAGAAATACAGTTGGCTAGATTTTTTTTTAATCACCAAAAGCCTTCATAATTAAGATATCACTGCCATGCCATGAAGATATTAGGAAGCTTGCCAGAAGAAAACATAGTCATATCAAATCAAAATAAATGAATTTAACTGAGTTTTCTAAATGTCATAATTTTTCTGCAAGTAGGAACTTAGAACATGGGTTTAATATGAAAAGAGAAAGGATGGTGAAGAAGATAATCCTCAGCATGAAATACAGTTACGCAATGATGCAGAACTGTTTTGCTTTAGCTCAAAACACAACACTTTTCCTTATTTTAATTTAACAAGGCTTTTATTGATATTATAACCTCTGCCACTGGATCTAGGGAATGGGTGGGCACTCCTATTTTAGGATGGGTGTATGCATGGCTCCCAGCATGCCTTCCCCCTCACCTTTTCCCTTTGAGTGTGTGCACAATAGGTGTAGTCTCTCTCTCCCCTGGTTCTGTCACCATTATGGTTGTAATAAGTGACATGTTGTTATAGAGCTGGGTTGTGGAAAATGGCATATTCACATCACCCTTCACCGCTGATGTCACACTGGTGTCAGAAGTGGGATTGTACAGAGGTGGGGATACAAGTGGTAGTCATCAAGTGATGCTTCCAATCCCCTATGGACGAGTGGTGAAAGGAATTGCGGATGCTGGAGAACAAGATCAGCATGCAGCCTGAGGATTCGAGCACGGTGAGGCTAGCTTCCTGGTCCAGAGAGCCAGCACACGGCAGCTGAGATGACGACACAGCTCTGCCTGACACTCAAGGGGAAGCACTTTAAGCACTCCTTGATCTCCCACCTGAGCAGTGTGGTGACCTGGGGGCTCTGCAGCAATGTTTCAGACAAGCTGCAGCAGTCATGGTAGTCAAGTGGCGCCTCCCAAACCATCAGTGACTGTGCAGGGAGCAAGTAAAGGTGCTGGTGGCAGAAATCAGTACCATGATCCGGCAGTCATATCCAACATTTCTAGAAATGGTGCAAGAAGATCTTATATTGGATTACTTCCTGAGTGCGCTAGGTTAAAGTGACACATCTAGCTTTCAGTTCCAACCAACCTCCCAACAGCTGTCAACAAGGCCGAGTGTGCAGAGTTCATTGTGGGGCAGTGTTTGAAACTGAATGTGGCTTGTTGTTTCACAATGTCAAATTGGAGACAACAGCCAATGCAGTTTCACAAAAAACAGCAAAGGGACTCTCTGTGTGCAAGGGCTGTAGGTCACCAAGCGAGCCAGTGTTTCATGTGCAGAGCCAGTGGGAAAATGCAGTGAATAAATCTCAATCACCACTGAGAATGGAAAATGCCAAGGCTTGTGGATAGTGTTGCATTGATAGAATATGAGTTGCAGCCCTCCTTGACACTCCTTGTGACCTCCTTGGTTGGGCATAAAGCACATTAAGCTGGCTATAGTGACCTGTGATGTGAAACAGCAGAAAACCAGGGCTTGTCTCCCTTGGGGGAAGTTGCTGTTCCTGGAACAGCTGAACATGCAGTGCCAGGGATGGTTGGAAGAACCCAGGGAACTGGGAGTGATGTCACTGGGCCGGGATCACTGCAGTTTCCTTGAAGTGAAATCACAGATGCTGGAGGAGCTGAACACGCAGCACCAGTATCAGTATCAGTATAAGTATAACCCCAGGGGCTGCAGGCAGTGCACCCAAGCAGCTTCATCAATGCTGCTGCAGACAGCTAGTGTCTCAGCCAGCCACAACAAGTGTTTAAAAAGTCATTACCAATTCCAGTGTAATACAAGATTTATATGAACATAGCATCACGGGACAACTGAGCAGGAGTGAAAGTTGTGGGATTTGCTGTGTTGTTATAAGGGGATATTTGCTGCTTCTGAAGAGGAATGTAAGTGAACTGACCTTGTCCAGAGCAACATTAACACCATTGAGGCCACACCTATTTGGCTTTACGTGCACCTTCAAAAGATCAATGAGATGGCAGGAGTTATAGAGCCTTCCAGTAGCCTTGTGGGCTGCTCCTTGGCTTTGCTAAAGAAAAAGGGGGTGGCCAGCTTTTCTTTGTGGATTACTGTTGAGTAAATGCTGTGACAAAGCAGGACTCTTATCTAATTCCCCGTATTGATGATGCTTTGGATCACCTATTGGGCTCATCCTGGTTTAGTTTTCTGCATTTACGGAACAGCTAGTGGCAAGTGGCGTTAGCCCTGGAGGAGAAAGAAAAGATGGTCGTCATGCTGGGCACTGGATTATGGCAGTTCATGGTAATGCTGTTCAGACTTTGTAATGCCCCAGCAAATTTTGAGCAACTAATAGAGCAAGTGCTAGCTGGTTTACCCAAGATCTGGTGCATTGTGTACCTGGATGATGTGTTGGTTCATGCTACTAGTCTCAAGGATGCGCTACAGCATGTAGAGCAAGTTTTCCAGGCTATTAAGTCAGCAAGCCTTGGACTAGGAGAACATCGGTGCATCTACAGAGTGATGGCTTAGTGGAACATTTCAGTCACACACTTACCATACAGTTGGCTAATGCAGTTAACCAGCATCAGTGTTGCTGGGACCGGCACCTGCCGCTGGTGTTACAGGCATGTCTGTCTGCAATGCAGGAGTCTACACAATTTACCCCAGCACTCCTGATATTTGGGTGCAAGCTGAGAACACCCACAGAGCTAACCTTTGGCGCACCCCCTGGAGCTGATGGCATAGACCCACCAAAGCGACACTAGCAGCCGGCAAAAGCCGACTTGCGCTGACAGATGCAACTGCTTACTGCAGGAATGCGAGTTTGGCTGTTTAACCCTCAGCTCACGAAGGGTCACTGATCGACACTTCAGTCTGCCTGGGAAGGGCCCTGGGTAGTTGTGGCACATTTGGGGGAGGTCTTCTAATGGTTGTCGTCAGAGCAACACACAGAGGTGGTACGCTGCGACCAGCTTGATCCTTATCGCCCTCACAGTGCCCCAGTGAGGTCTGAGAACCGGGGGAGGTCTCGGCCTGAGTGATGGACCCCACATAAGCTGAAGGATATTGTTATGGACTAGAATGTAAGTTGTGTTTTGTTTTGATGTTGGGGGACTGTTTGTGCCACCGGGACAGTTGACCCTTGAGGGGGACTATGTGGCATCCACCACTGGATCTAGAGAATGGGTGGGCAATCTGGAGTTTTGTGCACCTACCATGGGTGAAGTGTCTGAGAGTGAGTGACCCTGTCCACTTTTCCTTTTGTGTGTATGTGCAGAATGCTTAGTCTCTCTTTTCCTGGGTCCCTGATCCTGACCTTTATGTTCATAATGTTGCTAATGAACTGAGTTGTGGAAAATGGCTCATTTACATCACCCTTCAACACTGACATCACAATATTCTACTTTGACAGATGAGGCATGCCAAATTCAGGACCACCAATAACAGTGACATGTCTTTCTATTGAAAAATTTTGTTAATTAATTAATTCATTCTTTAATCTTTAGTAATCACCTTATCTTGGTCAGAGTCCTGATGGATCCAGAGGCTTTCCCATGAACACTGAGGTATAGTCTCTGTGAGAAAAATACATAGGACACCAGTCCATTAAAGGGAAACATTTTACCCACTTAGTACATTAAAAATATTTTTACTAATACTTTTTCTTCAAACAACTAGAGGAAGTGCTTAATAATAAAATAATAAAATAATGTTTTTATTGGTTTATTTTATACTTATACATTAGGAGTTTCTGACTCTTAGGGTACTGTAATACATTTCAGTGTAACATGCAATAGTGATGTATAGTGTGAAGTTAACAAACAGATTATCATGGAATAATTATTTATTAAAATGTTATTATTTGAGAGGTATAATGTCCATATATGTGTCAGTGAATACGAACAAGCCAAATCTCTCTCTCTCTCTCTCTCTCTCTCTCTCTCTCTCTCTCTCTCTCTCTTCCTGTCTCTACCTCTTTGTTTCTCTCTCATACACACAACACATACTCTGCCTGGTTCCTGTGTCGAAGCATCTCTGCAGTGAATTCTCACCACCTGAGGCTTTACATAGGAGTGAGCTTTCACTCCTTTACTGAGAGATATACTAACTGATGATCAGTCATCCTTCTCAATGTGTATGGTCATATTTGCTCCGGTAAGACTATAAAAGTTTACTTACAAAGACATTTTGAGAATTTTTTCTTTCAAATAATTTATAATTTTGTGTTTCTGGTATAAATAGTGTAGAGAATGGTGTGAAGTAATAATTAAATACATGCATATATTTAAAAAGTGCATTCCGTAATTATCTTTTGCCATGTGAACATCTGAGAAAAGGTTTGATTACTTAATCACATTTAATCACTGTGAGGGGTCCCAGCATCTGTCTCCTCTGTTTGTAGTTTTTCCTTTCTGAATAATTTATCTACTCTTACTGAAAGATCGATGCTAATCACTAATCACTATTATACTGTGTATAGTATTCCTATATATCTGAATGTGTATATATCCTATATCTGAATATGTGTGTGTTTTATTACTAATTCTGGTTTTCTAGGATCCTTTACTCTGGGGTTTTATCTGTGCCTTTACTTTAAACTTTATTACACCTTTTAACCATGGTAATATTTTTTAGATTTGTATTCAACACATTTAGCTAGAAAAGCAGCATTTGAGAGAGAGAGAGAGAGAGAGAGAGAGAGAGAGAGAGAGAGAGAGAGAGAGAGAGAGAGAGAGAGAGGACACTGTACGGTGTAGTTGGGTTTTTGTTTAATTAATTGATTCACTTTGCCTCTACAGCTTTTTGCTGTTTGTGCATTTGCAACATGTGGGGGATATTCTGGCCAGATAACGGTTAAAGTGGAATGTATGGATAAAACCCAAAGAAACATCAGCATCAGTTTTGGCTATCCATTTAGGTATGTGTAATTTTTTTTCTCAGTGAACTCAAAGTCCATAGATCAACAGATGGTAAACATTTTTGCAGTAGCATAAACCCATAAATTGTAGTGAACTGTCATTTGAACACTTGAGCAAACCACTCAGTAAAGGTTTGCAGTCACTGGGTTGTCAAAAATATATCTATAACATCAGATGCCTCAGAGAAAGTGTGCGAAGCTTTTGCCCTCCCACAATCGCAGTGTCTTGTGATATGAAGTGACAGTTGCAAGGGCTGATGACTAAATTTAGAGTGAATGGATAAATTTGGAGAAAGCAGCCACACACAAAAAGGTCTTTCACCATAAAGTAAAGTAAATCATTGAATTTATTCAAATACTTTTTGTAAATTTCCATATATATGTTACAAAATTAAGATCATACTGCCTTATTTTGCAGTTAGTAATATTATTTGTGCATATTTTTCTAACAAAGTCTAGAGTTGTTTGCTATTTTAATCTAAAATGTAAAAAAAATTCTAAAATGTTTAACTGTCCATAAGAACCTATTATATTTCCCTCTAAAAAGCACAATATAACATTTGTAAATTACCTGTAAATTACAATCACTTTATACCTGAACAGCTGGTAATCTCTGTTTCTTTGATTTGATACTTTTGACTGTATCTTGACCTGGCCTTTTCATTGCAGTGTTATTCTGTGAATTAACTTAAAATTATAAAAATAAGGCTGAAATAAAGCAAATCAAAAACAGACCTTGCTACTGTGATTTCAAATTAAATTAAGAGAAGCAAAGCATGAATAAATCATGTTAATCACAATAAGGATGTAATTTTCATGTTTTTCTGTTTGAAGTATTTTTCTAATGCACAATAACTATGTTCTTCTCCCTCAAGCATAATGTCCAGTCTAACAAGTGGTGTGGACAATATGACTTGAACATAAATGCGTACAGTAGTTAGCAGTCTTTAATATAAGTATGCGTAAGCATGAATTATTTATGTAGAGATCCATAAGGTCACACAGGGATTTTATCAGTTTCACAGTGTGGTATGTGTCTGTGAAGACAAAGGGCAGACAATACATTGGTTGGTAAATGGCAAAATAAATATTTTATGAATATATGTATAGTATGAGTCTATTATGGCATGTTATACAACATGCTGCAATTTCTCATATGCTATTCCTCCAGACTGCAGCAGGTGCACTTCAGTGTGCCTCTCTGTGAGGGTAAGAGGTATGAGACGCTTTTCCTCGAGGGAGACTACTCTTCTTCAGCACAATTCTTTGTTACCGTGTCTGTGTTAGCATTTCTCTACTCGCTCCTAGCTACAGTAGTCTACATTTTCTACCAGAACAAGTACAGAGAGAAGAACAGAGGTCCTCTAGTGGTGAGTGCTTTCTTATATGTTTATTTGTTTTACAATGAAATAATTGACAGGATCCCTTACATTAAAAGCACATACAGTATATTTCATGTTATTATGTTATTTTACTCTGGACATACTGTATGTGAATAACATGTTTTTAAAAAAAGGTATTGGGAATTTCAATCTCTTATGACTGGAAATTGCATGTGTAAAAAGAATTCATAGGCAAGAATTCATCTTAAAATAACTCATTCAGTTGATGGCATAAATACTCTATTTGATGTCATAACTGAGTTTAAATCACATTGCCCTACATGAAAAAAATGACATGAAAATAAATCATGTGACAAATAATCAACAATTTTAAATTAAAAACACCTGCACCGTGCAGATCAAGTCCACATCAGTGTGTGATATATAATTTGTGATGCTTAAAAACCATGTGCAGTTCATGTAACTCCTCTACAAGAGATATAAGGAAAGTGCTTATCAATAAATATACAACATACTGCTTGATTAGGAAAAACTATAATTTCTCCAAAATGTTATAATTACATTATTCTCCACAGGACTGCCTTGTGACTGTGATATTCTCAGGTCTGTGGCTTGTGAGCTCCATAGCCTGGGCTAAAACTCTCTCTGGAGTGAAGACAGCCACGGATGTGAGTCTGATACAGATGCTAATGTCTGCCTGCAGAGATGAGGAGAACTTGTGTGAGACACTAGAGGAGCCTCCCTGGACCAATCTCAACATATCAGTGGTATACAATTTGAGACTACAGTATGAATTTAATAAGCAAAGTTTGCAGGCTATTACAAAAGATCATGAATCTATTCACTATTGACCAAGCCTCTGCTAAAACCTTGCTAATATCAGAAACAAGAATCTCTGATACTCTTAAGTTGTGCCAGGAACAGATTTGACAGGCATTCTGAGATTTCTAAAAACAGGTTGAAATAATAAATGCTGAGAGTATCTTTTAGTTGAGTTTTAATAAATGCAGTAGATTTGAGAACAAATGTCATTAGGATCTCCTCAATCTGATGCTGAGACTAAGCTCTCCTGGGGTATAGAGATAAATTCTCCAGTTTGATGCTTATTTTTATTAATATTTTGGATTATGCTGTTACATGAATTCTTAAAAAAAAGAAAGCAAAATTGTTGCAGTTTTGTGAAATTCAGTGTCATTGGTTTTAAAGTCTGTTCCATTGTATCAGGTTGAATAATACAAAAAAAATAATAGGAAGTGTGACCAATTATAATTACCATTATTTACTCTGAACCATCCCTTCTTTTCCCCAGGCTTTTGGCTTTCTGAATTTCTCCCTGTGGGCTGGTAACATTTGGTTTGCCTACAAAGAAACAGGCTTACACAAGTCTGGTCAGCGCTACCCCTCCAGAACACCCTCGGAGAAACGCAGTGGTAGCTTCAGGCAGTACAGTCAAAGCAGTTTTGATCAGTCTGGAACAGGCTTTGGACAGAGGCTCTACAGCCAGCCAAGCTTTGACCTATCTGGTGGAGGACTCAGCCTACTGCAGACCAATCTGGGGCAACCTAATGCTTACAGACAGATGGGCAGTCCCACCTCTAGAGGGCCGCTCATATTTGTCAACGAAAGTCAGTGAGATAAGAGAATACAGAGTGGTTTTACTGTATACTGAGGGAGATAGAGAGAAGACTGAGGAAAGTAATAGAGTAAAGATAAAATATCCTCTGACATTCTGAAAAGAATATGTCCTAAAAAGTGGGGAAAAAAAGACAAAAGGAATGAATGCAAGACACTATATGTGTAAATTGTATGGTTGTTGGCAGAAAAGGCAGGAAGTATAAGTGTTTCACTTTGATTAGTTTGGTGATTTTATATTTTTTTGTAAATTTAATCATTATTAAATGTGCTTTAGTTATAATAAATAATTTGTGTGAGATTTGTCTCAAATTCTAATAAATATTTTGTGTATATACTTACTTTAATTGGAACACATGTAATATCCTCTAAATGACTTTAACCTTACCATGGTCTTTGGTGTCAGATGCTTGGTGTCAGGGCTGGCTTGAGTATTTCAGAATACTAAATGTAATGCTGGGATTTTCCACACACAACAGTCTATGGAGTCTATAAAGAATGGTCAGAAAAAAACATCCAGTGAGGTCTGTCCTGCATGTAGAAATGCCTTTCTGATTACAGAGATCACGGGAGAATGATCAGACTGGTGTGGCTGACTGGAAGGCTACAGTAACTCTTTACAACCATGGTCAGCAGAAAAGCATCTCAGAATGCACAATAAATCAAACCGTGAGGCAGATGTTCCTATTAAAGTAGTCAGTGAGTGTAAGTAAATAGATGTAACATATTCTATCATTTATTTGTGTTCTCCCACTGTAAATGGTGTCTCTGGTTTATATATCCCATTTACATTTTTATATATAATGTATATGTAATAATTGCTTCATGTACTGTACTGATATTGTTACCTTATAGGGCTTAAGATTCAGGAATGAGAAGCACAGTCTGAAGCTGGGTGGTGTCTGAAGATGTTAAATGACAGAACTGAGGGCTGTATTATTAATGACTCAGTCTGCTCACAGTGTTCAGTGCAGTGCAGAAAGTGTGTCAGAGTCTATGCAAGTGATGCAATCATCTTGTAACCTGCAAAGTGTAATGTTGATCTGTCTAACCTAGCCTTGTCGAAACAAGGAAAACATTACAAATCCCATCAGCTGGCCGTGAATACTGTTATGTGAATATAAATATAAGAAAGGCTGTGATCATGTAGACATATTTTTATTGTGCATCTTTTTATTTGGGTTTATGTGGCTTTCACCAGAAATATGTAATGTTGAAATATAAACATAAGTCTTAATCTTTTAATCATTTGTGTTTGTGCAAGATGTAGTATATCATGCTGAGAATGTATACAATGTATATTAGAAGATTAGAACAATTAACATATAATGTATATTACAAGATCAGAACAAGATTAGATTAAGTGGATGCAGTACCTTGTGAGGATTAGACAATATGTGGCATATTGTGGCTTCTACTTTTTGCAGTTATTGATCAAGAGATTTTATTACTTTCCTCTAGAATGTTTTCTTCAATTTGTTCTTTCTCTTAATATTGCTTTGCTGCTTTTTTGTATGTTAGTATATATTGCATCTTCCATTGTAAATAAATCTCTTTCTCATCAGCTCCAGAAAAAAGGATGGTGAAGATGCTCGTTTTCCTCACGAAGCCTTGTTAATAAGAGGGTATTAGGGTGCAATTAAGATCTCTAGGTCTGTCAGAGTTCTGGCCTGTCCCTGTGGCTACAGATTGTTTAGCATTCTCCGACCCACTGCAGTGAAGCTAACTGCCTGCAGGTGCCCAGCCCCTGAAATTGCAGCTTTAGGTGGCTATATGTCTATAGCCGATGCCATTTGGCTTATAACAGGAAATGAAAGGTTACAACTTAAGAACTGTCTTTAGCTGTTAGTAGGGTCCAATTACAGAACATGAATTCTCTCTCTCTCTCTCTCTCTCTCTCTCTCTCTCTCTCTCTCTCTCTCTCTCTCTGTGTGTGTGTGTGTGTGTG
>JAOVVH010000023.1:15768303-15781447 GCA_028566435.1 Scorpiodoras heckelii
AAACACTTAAGTGTGACAAACATGCAAAAAAACAGGAAATGAGGAAGGGGGCAAACACTTTTTCACACCACTGTATAGTTACATTCCTCAACCACACTCCCTTGCAGTTAGTGTTGTTAATGGACCATAAAGTTGTACCCCATAAAAATCAACAAGAAAAAGCTGGGACCTTTTCATTGATGCACATCTGCACACACACTAGTTTGTTCCACTGAGGGGTTCTCCAAATGCTAGAATGGATTCTTGCCTTGCCTCTGAAGGACTGACCTGACTTAGAAGGACCCATCCTCCCAAGGATCTATCCTTGATAATGGAAAACAGTCTTCATTTTATATAACCTATGTTCAAGGTTCTACAGTAAGTGAAACTCTCATCTGTCTCTTCTGGAAAGACTGGCACTGGTGACAGGTGTCACAAACAGACTTACTAAGACATACTGAATAAAACATAGCTGATTCTATGTGCACTAGCTGCATACATGCATATTATGCATATATTATTTGATGCTGAAATGGTTCTGATTTATTTTACTATTCCATAGGCTTAAAAAATTATGTAATGTTAAAAAGTGTCAACATTTACAACACCTTCACTTGTTGCTACAGAAATATTACTCTCCATGTAACGTACTATGCAAATAATAGGGGTCACATATTTCCAGCAGAGCTTCATATGAGGCCAGGGACGATAGCCTATCATGTCTTCAATGTTGTCATACAGACGGTCTGCTCCTAGAAGAGAGAGAGGTTCCTTTAAAAAAAGCAAATGGCTGATCATTGCTTTTAATCATTAATGTATTTTAATTATTACTAATTTAATCTGAAACCATGTAGGGGCACTGGAGCTGCATGAAATACCACTATTAATGTACTTCATATATTTTACATGTAGTGTGTCCAAACAACATGTATTCATCAGGTAATTCTACACTTCCTCCTTAAGAACCTTATCTCTATTTATAGTTATCAAAGCAACAGCAGCACAAAGGGTAATGAGAAAACAGAATGCAAATGCATGCAGGCAAAACTTATACTTTGGATCTGTGCTTAATTTTTATTACTACTAAGTAACGGTCAAGACACAGCATCAGTGCTTACATACAATCATAATGAGTAAAATTTGTCAGTTATAATGAATAGTATTAGTAAGCACTATTACTACCCCAAAGTACTACTATGCATATAAGCCCTCACTAAAAACATTTTTGGAAATTCCTGGTTTTCATCAATCCCAGTAAGGTATGACAAAAATCTCTACCATAAGCCCATCCAACACAGATGGACTGAAGAATGGCAAAGGTCAGCAAAGTCATTCCACTGCAAGCATAATAATCAAATAACTGGAAGACATACAGTCCACCCTTTAAGAACAGAAAGAAGAAACCAAAGGTTATACAAATATTCACTTAACACTAACACCACATGTTCAATGTGATGAACACAGAAATCCAAATTCTCATCCAATGAACCTGAGCTCCCACCTCAGTTACCATCAGCAGACCAACAAGGAAGCTGATGACACACATTAGGAGAAGTAGGACTTTACGTCTGTGTCCATTTTGGAAGAACGATGGGTACATGTCTGAGATTGATGTAACCAGGGCTTCATAATATACAAACTGCACAAAAATAAAATGTTCCTCTATTAACAATTTGCATTAAAACTACAGTGGGTTCAACAAGTATTCAGACCTATTTATTTGTTGCAGTCTTTATTGTGTTGTGGATTTGATTTTTGAATGGATTTAATTGGCATTTTAGCCATCAATCTACACATAATTGCCCACAATAATGAAGTGAAAATCTATTTTTAGTAGTGCTGTCAAATTAACGCATTAATGAACGCCTTAACGCGTTAAAGAATTAATAGCGATTAAAAAAATTAACGCCACTAATAAAATTAATGCAGATTAAAAATTAGTTAAATTACGCAAACCAGCGGCACCGTAATTGAGCATTACTCATTTTAGGCTGCATTCCAATCACAAGTGTCCCTAATTATGTATACTTGCTCTGTACACAAAGTACAGCATACAGAATCCCAAGGACACTTCATAGGGAACTCGGTCACTAAAATGGCTCTATTTGAAACACTCCCTGCAACTTCATCTACAGCAGACAGCTGATTGGTTGTGACAGCACCCGGCTGTATTTAGCAACCGGCTGTATTTATCATGATAAACAGCGCTGTTCAGACTAATTTTATATGCTGTAGGCACTTCTGAAATAAATGTGATGAAGCGTCTATGGGGAGATGTATTTTAACTTTTTAATGTATGTTACGGTTGCAACGTTCCGCGTTACTCTAATTGGCGAATCGATGCCTTTAATTAAACTCCAACTCTAATCAGTATGTCAGATGAACGAAAGACAAAAAGTATTTTTTATTTTCAAAAATGAAAAGACGTCAATCATCTTTAATATTTCACCTTCATCAAATAAAGTCAAGTGAATAATGAGGCAAAGTTCAACAGTTGTTTCTCTTAAAATAGACAAGTGATAAACGGCAACAAAATTTTCAATGGTCCTACAGTGGCAACCTGCATGTACAACACAAATCAAAATGTGCGTTAAAACCACGATTAAGGCGATTAAATAAAATTAATTGAATGACAGCACTATTTTTTTTGAGATTTTCAAAATGAATTAAAAACTGAAATCTCATTCAAAAAATATCATCAAGACATCAAGACTGAATCCACGTCACAAAAATAGTGTTCCACTACCAGCACTACATCTATATGATAACATTGGATTTTGGGGATATACAAAGTAATTTTTCACTGATGAAAATAATTAAAAAGAATAAAGGAAACAATAAAATGTAGCTTTGTCAAAGTACACTTACCTCACTATCTAGTCCAAGGAAAAGGATCATAATGAAGAAGAAAACTGCCCATAATTGAGGGAGAGGCATTAAGGCCACTGCACGTGGGTAAGCAATAAATGCCAGCCCAGGACCTAGAAGAGTATAAACTAATGAGTGTATAAAGATGTAAAACAATTTAGACCTATGGCATATAAATTTCAAAAGTTAGCCATGCAAAATGATTAATGTTTTGAGAGAGTGTTTAGACATATCACACACACATTTTTTAAATAACACATGGTCACCATGATTTAGATGCTAATTTGTCACTTATGGCAATGATAACTGTTTACGTTATGTCCCTAAATGGCTGGTGTCTTTTCCTGTAGGCTTGTTTTCAAAGAAATTTAAAAGTATCAGTTGCATTTCAAAGCTAAATCGACTCTGCATCAATACTGTTGCCATACCTGACTCTGCCACCATTGAAATGTCCATTCCCTGTTCATCTGCCATAAAGCCCAGCACAGAAAAAATGGCAAATCCAGCAACAAAGCTAGTCATGCTGTTTAGCAGGCACAAGTACAGACAGTCTCTGAGAAAGAAAGAAAGAAAGAAAGAAAGAAAGAAAGAAAGAAAGAAAGAAAGAAAGAAAGAAAGAAAGATTCAGCAAATTGGATAGCATGCAGAACACAGATAAAGAAGATGAAGGTCATGAAGAAGGTCATGGCAATATTGGGCTTTCAATAATTTCTTTGAACTGTTTGTTTACTGGGGCAGTGTTTCATTGAGTGTTTCAACAGGACAATGATCTCAAACACATCAAAGCTGGTTGTGGAATGGATAAAGAATGTTATCATTAAGCTTTTGGAATGGCCTTCCTGAAGTCCTGACCTCAACCATATTGAACATATGTGGACCGTGTTTAAAAGTTGGGTCCTTGCCAGGAAACCAACTAATTTAACTAAACTCTACTAATTCTACAAAGAAGAGTGGTCAGATATCCAACCAGAATTCTGCCATAAGCTTGTTGAAAGCTACCAAAAGCAACTGGTGAAGGTGCAACTTGCTAAGGGACATTTTACCACATATTAGATGCGCTGTGTGTATACTTTTGGCCCTGTATGTATAATTTTGACCCTGTACTGATTTCACAAAAAACACAAACATTAAAACTTTTGCACTAAATTCTTGGTTTTTTCTATTAAAGATCATTCTGCTCCAGAAAAAGAACAGTTGAAATCATTGAAAGCGAAATATTGCCATGACATTCATGTCCATGATGACTATATCTAAACTACTGACCGCAACTGTACATATACTACATAAACTCAAGTCTAATTAAGCATTAGAAAACAATAGCTTTTAAAATACAAATGTATTTACCTGTAACAGTTGTTGTCATATTTATTATAGCTTCCTAAAGCTGTCAGAGTCCCTGTGCAAACTCCATAGGAGTAAAATATCTGGCTACCTGCATCCATCCACACCTAAAAGAAAAACACCACCTAAATATATGACGTTTGTGTGATATGTTTAAAATGTAAAATTATCATCATTTTGCAATTAGCTTTTTTCAGCCATGTCTAAATTAATGTTTATTACCTGAGGGTCCGTGAGGCGAGTAGGATCTGGGTAGAGATAAAATGTGATACCACTGCTTGCTCCAGGCAGCGTCAGTCCACGCACCAGCAGCACCGTCAACATCAAATAAGGAAACGTAGCAGTGAAATAGACCACCTGGGAGACACGATACCCTTACAATAATTTAGGAACCCATATTTCCGTCATGTTATAACATTCTATCTATTGTTATCTGTCTCTGGCCAACACTGACTAGAATACCGTGAATTCTGACACTAACCTTGCCTGTAGACTTCACACCATTAAAAACACAGAAGTAGCAGATGATCCAGGCCAGCAGGAGACACAGAGCCAGCTCCCACCTCACATTACCTATTTCTTCTAAGCCACCAGACAAACCCAGAATCCTCTTCCTGTAAGCACAGAAAATTATTCAATTCTAATGATCTGTCCTTTCTCCAAAATTATGTGAACTATGACACTGACTTTCATAATTAAGTTGAGACATGCATAGTACATTGGCACATAGGTACAGGTAGTTCTGTTTCCTGTGCTAAATCCCAAAACTCACTCCCAGAATTCCACAACTGGGGATGTAATTTTGTCAGGAATATTATCGGTCATGTTGCTCTTGTTAAATTCCATGCAGTACTCTGTAAGACAGGAAACAAACTGGTTATAAAGTTATAACACACAGTATAACTCTAGATAGCTGCATGGGCAGTTAATGCCAATAGTAGCAGTATTACCACTGTTCCAGCTATTCTTGCAGTTAGCCCATGGGAGTTCTGAGCTGAATGAGAAGAACAGGTAGAGAAATGCCCAGGCCAGAATAATGATGTAATAAACTCCAGTGTACAGGATCACAATCTGACTACCATAGCCCAGTCCTGAGAGAGTGGGGGGTGAGGGTAGTTAAGAATATACTGGCATTTTAATGAAAAAAATACAAACAAACAAACATCTATATACATATCATTTGTAACTCTTCTGTAACTGCCTTTTTCTTATATTTTTACAATATTGCTTATTGTCAATGGGTTATGTTTTGTGTTTACCTTCAAAAAGAGGGCAAATTTTCCTCCAACATGTGATGCCACCCTGGCTAGTGTACTGGCCCAATGATATCTCCAAGAAGAACAGAGGTATACCACAGGAAAATAGGAACAGTATGTATGGCACAAAGAAAGCTCCTTTGAGACAGACAAATAATATTAAAAACAAAATACTTCAAAGTAAATTCAGCTAATCTACTAGCAATGTTAAATTAGCACAAGTTCAAGCAAACTGTACAAAGTGACATTTTCTCATGCACACCCTTGCTTTGTTTAAGCACCATGGAGATTATTTAAGAAAGAGGGAAGTGTGTTATGGTTTGTAAAATCCTGTTCACTAAGGTCACTATAAGTATACAACTTTAATCACCACCTTATGCAGCCCCTGTCCTAGGGAAACAGCACCACATACAGCATTGTTTATTTTATAGAAATGAATATATGGCCAGACATATGTGACCATCTTAACATAACACCCATATATGGGCCTTTCCCAAACTGCTGCCGCAAAGTTTAAAGCATACAATTGTCTAGAATATCTTTGTATGCCACAGCTGTAAGATTTCCCTTCACTGGAACTAAGGAGCCCAAACATGCTCCAATAGAGTTCCATGAATACAGAGTTTGCCAAGGTTCATAGTTGACCTTAACCCCACAGTACACTACTGGATGAACTGGAATGGAGACTTCTCACCAGGCCTCCTCACCCAACATCAGTGTATGACCTCAGTAATGCTCTTGTGGGTGAATGAGCACCCACAAGTATCTCCACAGCCATACTACTGTGGCATCTGAAACCAGAACTAGGGAGCAAGTTTGTAGTTTGGGTGAGGTTGTGTGTAAGCTCTCAGCATGCATTATGGTTGGGGCTCTGTTTTGTGCACCTACTGTGGGTGGAAAGTGTGTGTGTGTGTGTGTGTGTGTGTGTGTGTGTGTGTGTGTGTGTGTGTGTGTGTGTGTGTGTGTGTGTGTGTCACCACCCTCCCCCTTTCCCTTTGTTCTAAGTCTCCCATTTCCTTCGTTGCACTGTTCCTAATAAAGTGATGTTAAAAGGAGCACACGATGTGGAAAATGATTAATTTATGTGATGCCTCACTATGAAATATAGTCTAAAGATTTTCCATAAGAGTGGAGGTTAATATAACAGCAACGGGAAGACCAAGTTTGGAGTGGGATATTCAACAAGCACTTATGGGTATGATAGTCATGTGTCCACAGACATTTGGCCATATATTATAGTGTATTACTGAAGCATCTGATGCTAACGTTCCCAGTTAATGTATGTGAGTTCTGTCCACATAGGTCTAGTCAGGAGTTAGGATTCAAGTTATAATTTGCACTATTGGCTTTTTCCCCTTTCTCCAGCCTTCACTGCTTACAAAAACAGAGCTGAACAGAGACTCATTTTCCTTGGAAGGCAATTCATGAGGCAAATGTAGTTCCAAACCAATTATTTTTAGATTTAATTCAAAATCAGAGAACTTGTATTGGTCACCATAATAACAACAACCAACTGTAACATTTAAAGACTTACTACTAAAAAACAATCTATAGGCCATTCAAAGGCATTGCTGATCTTTGAATAGGCTCTCTGAGAAGATTAGAAATCAGTGCTAAATGGTTAAAGGCCATTTCTGTTTAAACCCTACAAATAAATTGTCCCTCACCATATTGGAGAAATTTTCTCAACTGAGCTAAATAAACACAACATGCCATGAAGCATATACACTGTGAGAGAAGAGCACATGCTAAATGTTTTTTTCTGATTTAAACTGTCTTCATCTGTGCCTGTGTCTGGGATAGACTTAACTACTCTGACAATGTGAAGGTGAAGTCTGAGTTAAAATGAAAGCTAGCTAGCTAACTCAAGAATTCTGCTTTGTTGTGTCTCTCCATTGTGTAAACAACAAACGTAGTCTTAAGTTGCACATTTAAAAGTATTTGCTCTTATATTTTTTATTAAACCAGTATAAAAAGTGTAGTCTTATTATCCATGTGTTGTTAGAACACATGCAAAAAGAACTGCAGTACAAGTAAGCATTAAAGAGGCTGTGGTTTGGTAAGTAAAGGAACTTACCCCCTCCATTTTTGTAACACAGATAAGGAAACCTCCACACATTTCCCAGACCAACAATGTGTCCTGCAACAGCCAGAAAAAAATCCATCTTACTGGCCCACTGTTCTCTCTGTTTTGGTTTGCCCTGAGGTTGTGCCACGGAGCCAGGTATATTCACCAGCTTTAATTTCACTGTGGGCTCAGAGCTGTCCTTCATGATGCAGCTGAGAAAAAACCCAATGAATTAAAGAATAAATAAAAGTTTGAATTAATATATATTATTCCATAGATAAAGAACAACATAATAATGAGTTTTAAATAAGGCAAATCTTTCTTGCTTTGACTAATGTATTTCAGTAAATGGATAATATTTCAATTAAATTACAAGTGCAAATATCAAGTTATTGCATGTAGTTACATTGCCAGACACTCTTATCCAGGGCAACTTACATTTATACAACTAGGCAGTTAAGGGTTGAGGGCCATGCTTAAGGGCCCAGCACTGGCAGCTTGGCTGTGGTAGGATTTGAACTCACGACCTTCTAGTCAGTAATCCACCAACTTAACCATTGAGCTACGTTGTACACTACTACACATTAATCACACTGTAAATATAGCCAATTTGATACCTGTATGTTTGGCTACTTAAAACAAAGCAACAGCATGTATTGTAGTAATGACATGTATTGTTGTTATGCAACCTTGGGATCCTGAAATGGGGCACATACACTTATCAGCCGTAACATTAAAATCACTGACAGATGAAGTGAATAACATTGACTATCTCATTACAATGGCACCTGTCACGAGGTGGGATATATTAAGCAGCACGTGAAGAGTCAGTTCTCAAAGTTGATATTTTGGAAGCTGGAAAAATAGGATAAGGATCTGAGTGACTCTGACAAGGACCAAATTGTGATGTCTAGGCAAGTGGATCAGAGCATCTCCAAAACAGCAGGTCTTGTGGAGTTTTCCCAATAGGCAGTGGATAGTACCTACCAAAAGTGGTCCAAGGAAGGACAACCAGTGAACCGGTGACAAGTTCATGGGTGCTCAAAGCCCGTTGATGTGCATGGGGAGTGAAGGCTAGCCCGTCTGGTCTGATCCCACAGAAGAGCTACTGTAGCACAGATTGCTGAAAAGTTCAGGCTATGATAGAAAGGTGTCAGAGCACACAGTGCATCACAGCTTGGTGCATATGGGCTGTGTAGCTGCAGACTAGTCAGAGTGCCCATGCTGTCCCCTGTACACAACTGAAAGCACCTACAGTGGTCACATGAGCATGAGAACTGTAGCATGGAGCAATGGAAAAAGGTGGCCTGGTCAGATGCATCACGTTTTCTTTTATATTACCTGGGGAAAAGATGGCACCAGGATGCACTATGGCAAGATGGCAAACCGGCAGAGGCAGTGTGATGCTTTGGGCAATGTCCTGCTGGGAAACCTTGGGTCCTGGCATTTACTTTGACATGTAACACCTACCTAAATATTGTTGCAGACCAAGTACACTCCTTAATGGCAATGGCCTCTTTCAGCAGGATGATGCACCTTGACACACTGCAAAAATTAACTTGGCCTCCAAATTCCACAGATCTCAATCCGAGTTAGCATGAGTGGGATGTGCTGGACAAACAAGTCAGATCCATGATGGTCCCAGCTTGCAACCTACAGGACATAAAGGATCTGCTGCTAATGTCTTGTTGACAGATACCACAGCACATCTTCAGAGGTCTTTTTGAGACCATGTCTCGCCAGGTCAGAGCTAGTTTGGTGGCACCGGGGGGACCTTTACACAATTTTAGGCAGGTAGTTTTAATGTTATGCCTTATCATTTATATGCTATGAGTAGATCTGGGGAAAAATATTCTAAGCCATTTTTACTACTACTAGGTTGGGGTGGGGTAAGTAGGTCAAATGGCTTTGATAATGGAATAATGCTCCCCAAATTCTGCAGAAGGCAGGGAAACACCCTGGATAGGTCACCAGTCCTTCACAGTTCAGTCACAATCACACACACTCACACCTGGGGCAATTTAGTATCTCCAAGGTGCCTAGCTGTATGCCTTTGGACTGTGGGAGGAAATCCACACAGACACAGAGAGAACATCCAAACTCCAAACAGAAAGGATCCTGGCTGCCTGACCAGGGAATCAAACCCAGGCCCTTCAGGCTGTGAAGCAACAGCGCTACCCACTTAACACCAGTTGTCACTGCCTATCATTTTAAATTAGTCATTCATTTAACTAATCTGCCAAATCTGCAAATGCCAAATGGCCACTATATCTGCAAAGTTTCATCCAATACATTTACTTGATTCAGGTTGTAGTCAGGTCAGTCATAATTATGATAAATTTTCTCAAAGGAAAATTTTATTTTAAAAAATGAAGTAAATAAATTGTATACTTTGCACTCCATTCTCTTTATTCTGCACACCTAACCACATTCCACAGCCACACAGTGTCATGACATCCTTTATTTCCTTTGAGAGTCAAATGTCATCCCTTCCCTCACCAGGCATGCTTTGTATTTGAATGATTCCACACTAACAGATGAATTAAAAACACTAATAATCAGTTTAAATATAGTATGAGCCACAGTTTCAGAAAGCAGTGCACCAGTTTGTTCTGCTCTAAATCATCAGTAGCATATATCTTCTTCATACTTCAGTAAACTAAAGTAAAGTAAGTCCTTAACCTATTTATCTACCTATTTAATTATATTGGAAATTATAAAAGAAAATTGTATCAGTAACTGAACACTATATCTGCTCCTTTCGGAGTTGACTGACAATTAGCAAAACTGTCCTTCGATTTTTACCTGTGATTCTGCAGTCTTACTGGTCTGTCTCTGAGTGTATCCATGTCCATCTGAAGCAACAGTTCCGCATGATACGTTGAAAGAGCAAGAATGAGAGGAATTAAGGCGGAGCCAAGAGCACTAAAGACAAAGGTAGTTTTGAGCCACTGATCTGAAACCGATTTTGCATGTTCTCTACAGAAGATAAAAGTATGGATATAGAAAAGAAAAGCTGATCTTAAATCAGCAGAGAGCACTATTACAGGAAAGCTTAAATTAAACTGGTGTACACCTGGGGCAATCATCTCCCTTCCTGGAGGGTCAGTGTCTTTGATGATTTCCAGGTAATATTAATTAAGGATATCCTTATTAACTTCATAAATAACTGGTGAGTTGGATCTTTTTTTGTGTTGCCCTGTAGAAGTGGGATTATACACCCTTGGTGTGCACCTTCTTTAATAGTCATTAAAAAAAAAAATCCTGAGATATGCAAGATTTGTTTTATACACACTCTTCTGCATTGTAAAAAAGGACTATCTGTGATTGTGCACCTCTGTTTTGCCCCTCTTTCTCTCATTATGTTTCCCTGATTTAACAACACAGACGAACCTCCTTTTCTTACTCAAAACCTATTCACCTATTGAATTAACTGAAACCAGATATGATCGCCACTCCCTCAGCCCCCTTATTTAAACCTGAAAAACCTGCTTTTTTCACTGGACTGTTTAGTAGGTTTAAGGCAGTATTTCAGTTTTTAAACTACTAGAATTGGGGACTGTCCAGTCATATGCTAATCTGTTCCCCTAGTGTACAAAAAGACAGAAACCAACTGGTGAATAACACTGGTGGGAAAGTGCCTTTTGTTTTTGTTTTCAAATGCCAGGTTTACTGACAATAGTGAGATCTACAGGTGATGGTGTGTACAAACAGCACTAAATCCTGCCCTCTAGTGTTGCTCTGTTATTATAACATTGTTATGTTTGAGAACGCTACCAAGAAGAGATTTTGGGACCTGGAGCATGGCTACTTGTGCCTCAGATTACTTTAAAGTTTTCTTTGTGAACTCAAATATCAAAGTAAAAAAAAACGTTCAACAGTTGTATGTGTTTTTAGACTATGTTGTTTGAGATTATGCTGAAAGTTGAACTGCAAGTATGGCATGTACTTCAGTTTAGAAAGTAACTTTGCTCAAATTCCCCAAGTCAGTTTCCAATTATCCTCAAAACAATTTTGTACATGGCTGCTTCTTACTATTTGAAAGAATATTTTATTTTAATATGAAGTTATTTGTGTGATTATGCTGCTGATACTTATCATTCAAATTTTTATAATCATGTTATTATTATTGAATGTATAGGTAAAATACCCATACAGCATTTGAAGTAAGATACATTTTGAGTAATTAATTGTTCTTTCCATCATTACTTTGTGTCCTATTGTTGCCATTGTTTAAAACAAGCTATGAAAATGTACTAGAAATCGATTGTCACTTGTTTAGAGTTGACACATCAAACCTGCTACATAAACATACTTTCTACTCTAATTTCTCTGATGTTTACTTACACTTGAAAGACAAGGGCCTTGTCAATGATTCAAGAGATATGGGCCAAAACAGACAAACCTGCATGGTCAGGATCACTGGAGATCCTAAAGGAAGGGTGGTTTTGAATACTGAAAGCAGATTAGTAAATCAGACATTAAACTGAGTAAGTAGTAAATCGTCTTTCTGCATCTGTCTTTGTTGGTATCCAATGAAGTACATAAAACCTGTTGGTAAAGTTTCTGCATCCTACACACTCCATTTCCTGAATTTTTTTCCGAAAATGCAATAAAAACTTTTATTTAACTGATAAGAGTACAAAGAAAGCATTTTCAGTTCACTTTTCACTGATAAACCAAATGTTTTTTTGTAACTATAAAAAATATGAGAATGTGATGCCTGCAACACACTCAAAAAAAAGTTGGGACAGAAGCAAAATAAGAGTAAAAAAGGTTATACAAGTAACACTGTTCTTGAAGGTTCCACAACTAGCAGTGTAACTGGTAACAGGTGAGATCATCAAGACTGAGTGTTAAAGGAGCATCCACTGAAGGCTTAGTCTTTGCAACCAAGAATGGGATGTGGTGCAACACTTTGTGCCAAACATCATGAGAGAATTCAGTCCATCTACAATGTTTCTCAGCACAAGATTGCAAAGAATTTAGGTCTTTCACCAGCTACAGTTCATAATATCGTGAAAAGATTCAGGGTATCAAGGGAAATCTCAGTGCATAAAGGCCAAGGGCAGAAACCATTGTTGAATGTGTGTCACCATCAACATCATTTCCAAAGAACCCATTTCACAAAGACAATGCCAGGAGCATAAGACAATGGTGATCACCGACTGTTGAGCAGCTCAGGTCTTGTATACAGCAAGAATGGGCAAAGAAATCCACTTGTAAAACTACAACAATTAGTGCCTTCTGTTCCCAAATAATTAAAAAGTATAATTAAAAGAAAATGTGATAAAGGCATCAATTTCTAAATTTGTTATATGTAACAAATTGAATTAAGTTTGCCATTGAAAACACTGAAAATATTTTTTGTCCTTTTGTCTGTTAAATAAAAGTTCAGGTAAATTAATAAATGACAGTTTTCAATTTTTAATGCATTTTAAGAACGTGTACCAACTTTGCTGTAAATGGGGTTTGTATTTATAGCTTCTGAAAGCAGCAAGACAGCCCATGCATGTCACGTCTGCGGCCGCCATCTTTGATTGCTCATTAAGCCGCCCTGAGGAGTATAAAAGGAGCTCACTCACTCTCCTCAGGGCGGATCAACGATCGTGCAAGACCCTTCACGTCACTC
>JAOVVH010000023.1:15781547-15805025 GCA_028566435.1 Scorpiodoras heckelii
GTGGTTATGGGGATAGGGCAATATGTGTGTCAACCTAAATAAACAAATATATATACGCTGTCTCTTATTTTCTCAGTTTTCTTACCTACACACCAAACTACTCCTCCTTCCACAATAAGCTTTATAAGCTAGGCAGCGTCAGTTCAGCCCCGTGGGCACTTTAAAAGTGAATCACATTTATGGAGTCCTACAGAAGGATTCATGAATCAGTCAATGCCAGTCATCATGAGGCAACATGACCTCTTCAAGTATTTTGATGTAACTCGTCCATGATCCCTGGTATGCAATAAAAAGGCCCAACACCGTAGTATGAGAAACATCCCCATATCATGATGCTTGCACCACCATGCTTCACTGTCTTCACAGTGTACTGTTGATTGAATTCAGTGCTTGGGGGTCGTCTGGCAAACTGTCTGCGGCCCATAGACCCAAAAAGAACAATCTTGCTTTCATCCGTCCACAAAATGTTGCACAATTTCTCTTTAGGCCAGTCAGTGTGTTCTTTGACAAATTGTAACCTCTTTAGCACATGTCGTTTTTGCAACACTGGGACTTTGCGGGGGCTTCTTGCTTGGCTTCACAAAGACGTCTCATAATTGTTACAGTACTCACAGATCACTTTAGACTTTCTTTGATCTACCTGGAGCTGATCATTGGCTGAGTCTTTGCCATTTTGGCTACTCTTCGATCCATTCTAATGGTAGTTTCCTGTTTTCTTCCATCTCTTTCTGGTTTTGTTTGCCATTTTAAAGCATTTGCGATAAATTTAGCTAAGCAGCCTATCATTTTCTTCACTTTATATGTTTCCTCCTCTCCAATCAACTTTTTAATCAAATTACACACGGCCGAGGGAGGGCCCTGGGCCCTGGGGCAACAGCCCCGCCTGCCCCCAACCCCCCGTAGCTCCAACCCTGATCTTCACACTGCTTTTATTATGAAATTGCCTTTTAATTATTTATTCAATTACACAAAATCAGCGGTATGCATGTCATGGTTTTTTATTACTTTACTACACCTACTAGCAAATTTTTTGCCATGCAGAAATGTAATTTCTACCAGAACCAGTGATTAATCTGGTTAGTGATGTTGGACTGCTATTATTTTGAACACAATTGTATGTTACTTTTTCCTTATATCTCAAGGTTTCTTTATGTTTAAGCTGTCTTTATAGTGCTTAAAAAGCACTCTCTTGTTTTATTTACTATTTTGTTCTAATTTGTATTTTTTATTTTAATCATTTGATTTTAATGTCTGAAAATTTTCTATGGGCTGCATTAAATAATAATGACCTAAAATAACAGCTGAAGCAATGTTCATTTAATACCACTGCCAAACTCTGATTTCATTTTATTTTGTTTTTCCTTTGTGTCCCTGTGCTTAAAAAGATGCTTTTCCCTCCTTCCAGTGATATGGCAATAAATAACTATCCAGAAGTGGACTTTAACTTCTCTAATCCAGAGTTAAAGTCAAACTCAGGAACAGTTACAAAGGCCAAAACCTAAGAGAGAGAAGCCAGTGTTCAAGTAAAGTTGAATCTCTCCTGGTGGTTGCTGGACAAATCATTGGAAAAGGAAATGTGTCGACTTTTCCTTTCTTGTGCAACACGAATGGTGGGGTTAAGTGTACAGAATACACATGGTATTTCTTATTAAAGATCCTCATCATATTCAAATAATTAAGAAATGAATAAGTAATGTTTGTGTTTAAAATTATGTAATTATATACAGTAGTGTCTCAGTGTATAACAGGTAAATTTAATTAAAAATTGGGTTTGATGATCAAATTATTTATTAATTATACCTGCAAGAAATGTTTCTTAATTTTTGAAGCAGAGAGTGGAACCTGTTACTAATCAGAATAAAACATGATGAATGTGCTTTTATTGTAACACATAACTTGATTATTTTCTAATTGCACCACATCCTGAAATTACAGGTAAGCAATCAATTAAGCTGATGAAGTTTGTCTCATTTGAATACACACTGTAACTGAATCAATACACCAAGAAAGTGATTCCATATGCTAAAATCCAATATATCCACTGTAACCCTATACTCTGCACACAGTTCAGTTCTCACTGGGAAAACACTTGTCTCATTTCAATAATCACTGGCATTACCAATCAAAACTCAGTATGCCAATGAACTAAACCATCATCCCACATGTGAAAAAAACAAATCATCCTAATTAATTACTGACTTCTACTAATTGCCTAGGGCATATAAAGTCACACTGATTCAACAAAAAGTCAAACTTTGTAAAGACAAATAAAATAAAAATAGAGCAGAAAAGATCATCAAGAGAAAGAGGCAGAGGAAGACAACGAGGACGATGAGGACAAATAAATATTTCAAAGACATCCAGGCAATTCTTGTTAAAGTGTCATAAACCATGGATTGAGCATGAGGGAAGCTTTACAGAGAATACAACCAAATTTGAGTTGTTACACTGTGGTTGGAGTCATAAGGACCTTTCATCTTGAGAACAGGAAAAGATATGTAGATTCACACATTGCCTTTCTGATTTCTGATATGAATGCCACAGTATTTATCTATTTTTGTCCTACAAGATAGAAAGAAGACCACTGGATGGTGGGAGACCATGCTTGTTTTACCAAGACCAAGAAACAGCAGTTGTTGACGGTTTTGGCAAACAACAGTATCAATCCATACACATATCATACAGGACAATGGTATATTCCACAACATATGGAATGTTGCCACTATTTAACACTATTCTACTATTGATCATGTACTAAAAAGACAGAGTGCACATGAAGCAATTATATCATGTTCCATGTGAGAGGAACTCTGACCATGTAAAAGAGATGCGATAAGTGTTTAAGTACAAATATGTATCTGTTGTATAAAAACTTTACTATGTACAATATTTGTTATGTGGCTACTGATTTTACAGTATAAAATTTATTTTCTTCATTCAGAGAATTCTTGACCTTGATGCAAGTCCCCACCCAGTGAAATATTTGTATGTAGATAATGTTGGCTTCAAACTCACCAAAAGGTGTTGCAGAGGAAGAAACATTATTGGGAAAAGGGCAATAGTAGAGGTCCTTGGGGAATAGTAGGGGAATATAACCATCTGTGCTGCAATCAGTAGGCCAGGGGTAGTACTTTGCCGTGCAACAATTGGCCCATACAACAGAGCATTCCTCCTACAATTCCTTCTCAATCTGTATGACATTTTCTTCCCACCTCCAGAGAGACTGGCACAGTGGTGCACACAACATTTCCTATGTTGTTATATGGAGCAATGTAAGCTTCCATCATACACATGCCGTAACAGAATGGTTCGTCACATATCCAGATGATATTCCTTCCACCATATTCTCTCTTCCTCAATCCAAGTGAGGAATTCTTTTCTGCTGGTCAGTGGAAGGTTTATGATTGAGGCCACATGAGTGAGGCCACATGCACTTTTTTCTTTCCTTTGTAACAGAAATCTTTGTTTGTTTTTTGTGTACATATGTAAGTATACTATAAAAATGCAGTACAGATGCAATATTGCATTCCCCTCTGTTTTTTACTGTAGTTTTTCTTTTTCTTTTTTACTAGTTCAGAAGTTTGTTTTGTGACTCAACCAAATTTATGGGTAAATTTATAAACAGTTACATGAATGTAAATAAATGGCTTATTTAGTGGCTGTTTTTGAGTTCTATGTACAGTATCTTGAAGTGTGTTTTCTGTTTTGCAGCACACAGTATAACTCTGGTTCATGTGTATATAATTCTGCTGTCTGTGTATTGTTCTGGCTGGAGAATTTGGTTTTGAGTGTGTGCCGAATTTTCAGTCAAAACTGAGTTTTTCTCTACTGGATTTTATGTTAGGTTTTAAGAATAGTAAGTATAGTTAAGAGCTTTGAGATTTTAATTTTGGGAATTATGTATAATGTTTTTAAGAATTTTTGTATCCAAATGAGGAAAAACTGTTTCTATGACATTTGCATGCCTGCAGGGCAGCCTCTGAGGCAGTCTATAAGCAAATTTGATATGGGGTCCATCACCAAATAATTGCACTATATTTGCCCTACATTTAGTGGCTATAGCTTTCTCCATGCCAGCGCTTGTATACTGTAAAAAAAAATTAATAACCATTTTCAAATGGCTCCATACATTTAGCCAAAATAACACTGTTGTAAGTTAACCTGCTAATTCGTGGAACTTTATAGAACAGTTTTATTTGTATAACATTTTCCGTCTTATTTTGCTTCTGTCCCAACTTTTTTTGAGTGTGTTGCAGGAACCACATTCTACTTTTTATATTTATAAAATACAATTAGATTTGTCAGTGAAAAGACTCTAAATGTTTTCTTTGTACTTTTATCAGTTTAATAAAAGTTCAAGTGATTTAACAAATTACAGTGTCCCAACTTTTCTGGAAATGGGGTTTGTAGTTACATATGGTTCTAATGCATTTTATTATTAATTTGTGGATGTGTTATATGCTCCCCCTTAGTACTCCACTGCCTTGCTCCTTTTCCATCTCTGCTCTTATATTCTGCTTGCAGGTGATCAGAAATGAGTGGATAATGCCTGTCTGCTTCAGATGAATCCCTCTGTCAACTAGAAACTGAGCTACCATTTGTGGCCGTTCTGTCACAGCAGCAAGGGTGCCCTCCAAAACTCCAACCGGTTGCCTTCTACTCCCTGAATCTTACATCAGCTAAGAGAAATTGTGTTGTTGGCAACTGGGAATTCCTTGCTGTGAAAATGGTCCTGCGGTGAGTTCTGTAAGTGGAATCATCTTGTTAAGCAGAGGTCAAAAGGAGAATGAACTCTGGTTCAACTGGTTCTCCTGGTTCAAGCTGACTGGAAGGCTACAGTACCTCATATATTCACTCTTTACAACAGTTGTGAGCAGAAAAGCATTGCTAACCACACAATTTTACCCAGTTTTAGAATAGGTTTCCTAATAAGTTGGTTAGTGGGTGTATCTTGAAAGAAAAGCATGCATTGCATTACTTTTAACAAGAATAAAAACGTGAAAATTCCTTTCATTGCAAAAGTTTATTTTCTTTCCTTTCATATATTCACTCTTCGTACAGTCACTCTACAATAGTTGGGAGCAGAAAAGCACTCAGAGTTTACCCAGTTTTAGAATAGGTTTCTTAATAAGTTGGTTGGTAGGAGTATCTTCGAAGAAAAGCATCAGGTGCATTACTTTTAATAACAATAAAAACAAACATTGGGAAAGTTCCAAACATTGTTCCTTTTTGCGAGCAATTCTAATAGTAACTACTATTCTACACCTTTCATTTTAATCTCAGCTCCCCTAATCTATTCAATCTACAAAAGCAGTACTGCAGTTTACAGAAGCAAAAACAACACCAAGCAAATAAAGATACAATACTAAATCAAATTGTGGCATTACTTTAGTGCAAGATCTTATTATTGAAATATTGAGGTTGTCCATTGTGACAAATAGCTTGAAACTATTTTCCCCTTGTGTCTAATCTATATGTGTAATTTCACTCTCTTTCTTGGCAGATTGTCCAGTGGTGGCCTATCTTCTCTCACAAGTAAGTAACTGCTACCTAGATCACTTGTCACTGACTATCAATGTTGGCTACTACTTTCAGTTTACATTAAGTTATGGTAAGCTGCTAGTTAGATACACTATATGGATGAAAGTATTGGGACACCTATGTTACACCTACAGGAGCTTTTATGATGTTACATTCTAAATCCATAGGCATTAATACAAATGGTGTTGGTTCCCCCTTTTCAGCTATAACACCTTCCACTCATCTGAGAAGGCTTTCTGAAAGATTTTAGAGTGTGTCTGTGGGAATGTTTGCCAAATCATCCAGAAGAGCATTTGTGAGGTCAGAGGTTTTTTGTAAGCAAAGTCTCAGACTTAAGAGCTAGCATTGCTCTACCTGTTTCTGTCTCAGCTGTGCCCCTTCCCCCCGTAATACAGCTCATCTTACTCAATTTGAACCAATCTCCCTTGGGGAACTGGTTTTTACTGTGCAGGGTTTGCATCCCTCTTCCTGCCCTTTTGATGGCATACCATCAAAATTCCTAAAACAGGTTCCGCCGTCCATTGCCCCTTGTCTGCTACAGATTATAAATGCATCGCTCACCTCACGTTGTGCTCCTGATTTTTTTAAACAGGCTTGTGTTGAGCAACTTCTGAAGAAAGCCAATTTGGATCCATCAGATTGTACTAATTTTAAACTTCCTTTTATTTCCAAGATTGTTGAGAAGGCTGTTTCAACTCAGCTACACAGGTTTTTGAAAAAAAAAACAGCTCTCTTGAAAAATTTCAATCTGGATTTCGTACTAAACATAATACAGAGACAGCTCTCTTAAGACTTTTAAATGACCTCTTAATGCATGCTGATCATGGTGAAGTTTCCGTTTTGATTCTCTTGGATATTAGCACAGCCTGTGATACCATTGACCATTGCATTTCATTAGAAAGGCTTCAAAAATGGGTCGGTTTCTCTGGGATGGTACTTAAATGGTTTTATTCTTATTTATCAAATAGGTCATTTGTGGTGTCTGTGGGTGATAGGATATCTGCCCCAACATTTCTTGCAAATGGGGTGCCTCAAGGCTCTATCTTGCATCCTCTTTTATTTTCCTTATATATGCTTCCTTTAGGCAGTCTTATTTGCAGTTTTAATATTTCGTTTCATTTTTACACCGACGACACCCAGGTCTATGTAGCTGTAAACCCTAATGACATTGGTAGACCGGTTAATCTTACCAATTGTGTGACGGCAATAAAAACCTGGATGTCACAAAACTTTCTTAGTTTGAATGAGGACAAGAAAGAAGCCCTAACTGTGGGTCCAGAGGATGTGTCCAAAAGGGTGCAATCAGTTCTTGGTTGTGCAGGGTTGAAGGCTAGGCCCTTCGTGAAAAATTTGGGTGTGATTTTTGACCCGCACTTCAGTTTCTCATGTCACCTCAAGAAGCTTCTTCAATCCTGCTTCCTTCACCTTAGAAATATTACCAAAGTTAGCAATTTTCTCTCCTTTGTGGACAGTGAAAGACTCCTTCATGCTTTAATCTCCTCCCGCTTAGATTACTGTAATGCTTTATTCACCTGTTTGTGTTAAAGAGACATGGCTCATCTACAGCTTGTGCAAAATGCAGCAGCCCATCTACTCACCAGGAAAAAATGTAGGGATCATATCACACCAGTTCTAGACTCTCTTCATTGGTTGCCTGTGAGCTGTTGAGTTGATTTTAAAATACTAATGCTGACTTATCAGGCCCTACATAATGAGGGCCCAGCATATGTCTCAGAGCTCCTGTGCCCACCTGAGAGGGCGAGACCTTTAAGATTATCTAACCAGGGGCTACTTGAGATACCCAGAAATAGACTTAAGATGAAGGGCGATAGGTCCTTTGCAGCATGTGCTCCTAAGCTGTGGAATAGTCTCCCAAATGACATTAGACATTCAGCTACAGTACATGTATTTAAAAAACGTTTAAAGACTCATTTTTATTCTCTTTCTTTTATTAATTCTTGAGTGTTGTTATTTTTTATATTTATCTTGTATGCAGTTATGCTGTATTGTGAAACACTTTGTGACATGTTCTAGAAAAGTGCTATATAAATAAAGATTTACTTACTTACTTATTAGACACTACTATGGGATAAGAGGCCTGGCTCACAATATCTGTTCTAGTTCATCCCAAAGGTTTTTAAAGGGCTGATATCAGGGTTCTCTGTGGGTCAGTCAAGTTCTTTTACACCAAACTATTCTAACCATGCATTTATGGACCTTGATTTGTGCACTGGGGCACAGTCATGAAGGAAAAGGCAAGGGCCTTCCCCAAACATACCCACAAAGTTGGAAGCACACAATAGTCCAAATGTCTTGGTATGCTGAAGCCTTAAGATTTCCCTTCACTGCAAGGGGCCATGGCCAAACGTTGCAAAACAACCCTATAACATTATCCCTCCTCCACCAAGTTTTATAGCTGGCAAAATGCAATGAGGCAGGTAATGTTCTCGTGGCATTTGCAAAATTCAGACTCATCCATTAGACTGCCAAATAGAGAAGCATCATTCATAACTCCATGGAACATGTTTCCACTGCTCCAGAGTCCAGAAGCTGCATCCTTTTACCACTCCATCCAACATTTGGCATTATGCTTGGTGATGTAAGCCTTGCATACACTTGCTCGACCAAGGAAACCCATGCCATGAAGCATCTGGCACACAGTTTTTGTGCTGATGTTAATGCCAGAGACCCCGCTGTCTAACCTTACGTGGTCTGCTATTTCGTGGCCGAGTTGCTGTGGTTCCTAAACACTTCCACTTTTCAATGATACCACTCAGTTGATTGTGGAATATTCAGAAGTGAAGAAATTTCACAAACTGACTTGTTGCAATGGTGGCATCCTATTACAGTATCACACTCGAATTCAGTGAGTTCTTTAAAATGACCCATTCTTTCACAAACATTTGTAAAGTCAGACTGCTTGGCTAGGTGCTTGATTTTATTCACATGTAGCAATGTGACTCCATGAAACACCTGAATTCAATGATTTAAAGGTGTGACTGAATATGTTTGTCCTGTGGAACTTTCTATCAAGATTTATATTTAATGTGACTAATCTAATGTGACTAATCTGGGTTTGTTATATTTCAGAAACATAAAAAATGTTTGCTGAACAGACTATCTGAATCCGCTACAAAAGTGCTGCTACTAGTCAAAATGGGGTTCGTTTTCATTATATTGCCTCTATGTTTTTCCAGGAAGATTTTTCTTTTAGTAATAATAGAATAAAAAAATCATATCAATGTTTTCATTCATTCATTACTAAGCTGCTTATCCTACTGCTGGTTCACAGGGGGTGCTAAAGCCTAATCCAGCATGAAGGCAGAGGCAGGGAAACACCCTGGACAGGTCACCAGTGCATCACAGGGCTGACACACAGACAGACACATTCACAGACAGTCACAGCTAGGGTCAATTTAATATCTCCAATTTGCCTGACTGCATGTCTTTGGACTGTGGCAGGAAACCAGAGCTCCCGGAGGAAACCTATGCAAACATGGGAAGAACATGCAAACTCCACACAGAAATTACCCCGGCCCTCCTGCTGGAACCACATTTGAAAATCTTTGTTGGTAGTAATGCAGGGCTATAATTATTTTAATGTATTTGATTGTTCTGCATTGATATTGTTAATTTCCAACAAGAATTGCATTTCCTGAAGGAAATACATAGTGCTTGAAAAGTGCTGAAGGCATTAGCATCATCATTAGCCATTCTGCCATTCATTTCTATGGTAGACCACAGGTGGTCATGTGACTGCAGGGGGTAATTTGACTGGGGGGTCATGTGACTGTGGGGGCATTGTGACTTCATTCCTAAGGGAAATTTTTTATAAAATTTATTAAAAACGATAAATCATATCAACTCCAAAAATACAAAGCACACCACATGGTGCTATTATCGATGCAACATTGTTTGAACCATGTCTGTATGTTAAGCGGTTCAGGCTGTATTAATTGCAGAATTGTGTGGAAGAAGAACAATAATATCTAGATTTGCATTTACTTAAGGAAATACATAATGCTTGAAAAGCACTGAAAGCATTAGCATTAATGGGGACTACAGGTGGTCCCCATGCATTCCTAGTGGAATTTTTTCATAAATAAATTCATTACAAATGGTAAATCCAAAAATACATATATAACATTATAATGCTTTTCAAGTACTATAATAATAATAGGAATAAGAATTATGATTGATAACATTGTAACATTGAAAAGCACACTATAATAATAAGAAGAAGTATGAGGGATATTTGCCCCCCCGGGGATGAAAGTTTTCTGAATCTGAATCTGGATAACAATATAGTAATACAGTATAGAGCATATTTACAGCTGCAGTCCCCATGATGTTTGCATAGGTTGATACAGTACAGCCAATGTATGTTGTAAATTAAGTTACATGGGCACAGATTTCTGTTGGAAACTATATTACAAATTACATAACAGACCACTTTTGAAACAAAAGCATAATGAAGGCTGCTGGGTTGTACATGCAAAAAAAAAAAAAAAACACAGTAAAACTTACCAGCTAATTACTGTACAGTACAATGCAATGTAAAGACTTGCTGTAAAGCAAAGATACCTTCTAAATTAATCAAGATATAACATAAAAGAAAACACTATAAAGTGCAGTAAACAGTAATAAACTAAAGGAAGTCACTATTTGTCGTGCCTTTTTCTTAAATAGTGTTCGAAGGTACAATGTGTGCAGTTTTATAAGGAAATTAGCTTTTAAGTTTTACTGAGTGTCTTGGAGAATCTGCCACAGCTCTTCTGGAGACTTTGACTTTCACACTTTTTGCATGTAAAACCCAGCAGCCTTCATTATGGTTTGTGTCTGAAAAGTGGTCTGTTATGTAATGTGTTGCTTTCATTAAAGACATACAACCATTTTTGTATAACATTTATTTTTTGCTGGAAAAGTAACATTTGGAAATATAAAATCTTTTTGTACTGACTCAATAATACAGAACTAAAAAAAATAAAAAAAATAAAAAAAAACCACCAATCACAAAAGTTCTATAGGGTGCCTAAGACTTTTGCACAGTACTGTGTATCAATGCACTTTTCAAAAACATTTTGGTTATTGTCCATGGCCTCACACATGTGGTGCAGATGTTCGTTTGTTTATGTGACAATGATCATAATTATGTATAACCAGCACATAATTATGTAGCAGTATAACATCCAAAGAGTGTCCGAAACGTATCGACAGCTGTCTGCACTTATCCCCCAGTGCGTGTCCTACTAAAGAGTGAGTTAGTGAGTGAGTGAGTGAGTGAGTGAGTGAGTGCAACTGAGCTCTAAAACCAAAGTTTTTCCCTTTTGGCTTTCCATAGTCCCAGGTCCGCTTCGCGTACACTACTTCCTATAATTTTGCACCGGTCTCTAGCCAACAGGTTGCACTGGGATACAAACTCAACTCCTTCTCATTTCCTCGTGATATTTGAACATTCATGTAAAACAATATAATTGGTACTGTTTAATATCTGTTAATAACTTGTTTTCCTACGAAGATCAAACTGAGACCCAGGAACTCAGCGTCCGATGGGAGCCTGCAGAATCTGAATAAGCCCCGCCTCAGCCAAGCTCAAACACATCTTCAAATAGACGCACGTGTTATGCCGCTGTCGCAAATTTGAGTATGGACTAATTCGAGGACAGAGCAGCAAAGAGAGACGGGAGGCTTATGCTCATATACCAAGCTAACACAGCTGTTATTATTTCAGCTCTTCTATGCCCAGACAGACTCGTCCAACAGTGGCTTCCTAAACTTCTGAACGAGTGAACGACTCCATCAGGTAGCACAATTCTTTCTCTTTAATTCGTTATCCACCGCTTGTTCAGGAAGCTGTGTGTGGTCTAGATTTGGGGAGGTGAGACGGTGCGTTTCAGTCGTCGCATCGCGTCACACAGGGAAGTGAATTGTAGCCTATTGTAGTGTGTGTCCCTGAGTCCAGAATAAGTAGGCGAAAGGGCATGAGAAGGCACAATTACTCATTGTGTTTGTTCGTATGTTTTGTAACTCCTCTGTCAATACTAAACTGACATCAGATTACACTTTATCTAAACAGCGCGTTGTTCAGAGTCGTGTAGATGTTTCTCGAGTAAATCAATAGATAAACGCGCGCCTCTCCCCGGGAGAAAAAAGTCACTTCAGCACTCCGTTTAGCTTTCGTTCGGACACTTTCACGTCTTTCTTACAGCAGCCGTACAGCGGCATGTGAATATGTCATTTATCTATATTTAGATAGCAAGTACGTTGTGAAATCGTCATTCTGTCATTTTAAACGCATTGCCAACTAGTCTAGTACTGTCACAGCAGAGGTTAATATGACATGACGTGATAATGGAAATGCGTCATAATGATGACCTGTTATTTAACCTTATATGAAGCCAAAATCAGTAGGTTTTTTTCATTTCTAGTGTAATCACCTCCTGTAATCACCCAAACACTGGTACGTTTGATACTTTTATTATTATTATTATTATTATTATTATTATTATTATTATTATAGCTTATAAAACAGCGCTGCTGAATTCTTATATCAGAATGTATAGATTTTCTAATAGTTATTGTTTAAAAAAAGTGTCTATAAAAACGACCATTTCTGTTGTAACAACTTGCAAATGGACACAATAAAGTATTATAAACGGGTTCAAAACACGATATATATCGTTACTTAACGAATTAAAAGATTACGTTTTATTTAACATAGAAGTGTTTGTTTGTTTGTTTTGTCTTATTGACTTAAGGGACCACTGTTTATAGTCTTATTGCTGTGTTATAAGAGTAATAAAACACTTTGGGAGATTTAGAAAATGGTCAACAGCAGGGCGTTAACAGAAACTCTGCTTTGCATTGGGCATAAAGATCATATTATTTTCCTATAACACCACTCCCCATTTTGGTGTTTGTCTGTTTGAAAATATCTGAAACATGCCTGAACAGCAGTGCGGTAGTGATTGTCATTACACACATTCACTTTGTGAGAATGCCACTTTTGAATACTCTCATGCCAGCACCAGAATGAAAAGCAATCAAATGTGACTAAAAATACTTGCAGCTCACTGCAGGGCCTGTCTTCAAATTTCCTGCGGTGCTTTCACACATGCAGTGGTTAGTCTTTTTGATTAAAACTCTGGGGTGTTTCAATCGGGCATGTTTTCTTTGGGTAGGTAAGAACAATATGATATGGGTGTGAGACAAACCCTGCATTTCCGTTATACTGAGACAGTGATTTAACTTATAAAAAGCCCAGCTGCAGGAAGTAAACCAAACATGCCGTGTATTTTGGGGTGTGTGCAGCATTTTTAGTTGAGAGCTGCTAAACTGATCCACAAGGAACAAATTGAATCAAGGGATGAAGCTGTAGCACTGCAAACTATGTTTGAGTGTTCTAATGATTCTGATGCTTAGATGAATGCCAGTGGTAATATTTCAACAATCTAAATACAGTTTTTTTCCCCAAAGGTCCAAACAGTTTAATGGAAGCTTGGTGTAATCAACTGTTAAAATTATTGTGTGGCTGTAAGCCAAGGAAGACTCTAAGCCAAGGAAGAATTGCCAGATATTTGTATGTTGCCTATCAGTAGAACATGTAAGGCCTGACAGAGATTATTACATATTATCACGTTTTTTTTTTAATCAAATCTGTGAGTACAGGGTCTGTTTTTTTAAACAGAAATCTATTAAGACCTAATTTACAGTTTGACCATGAATATGAACTAATTGCATTGGTTCTGAGGTTCAAGAAGAAACTACATATTTGACCTATAAAAGATTTTTAATCTGT
The DNA here is from genome assembly GCA_028566435.1 of Scorpiodoras heckelii. NCBI lineage: Eukaryota > Metazoa > Chordata > Actinopteri > Siluriformes > Doradidae > Scorpiodoras > Scorpiodoras heckelii. The sequence continues at coordinate 15,794,887 of JAOVVH010000023.1, forward strand.
TGGACTAGTTGACCTTTGGTTTTTATGATTGTTTCCATTATCTGTATTTAAATGATCACAGTATAAAAGCAAAGGTCATACTGCCATGCATATAACAAACTTTATATACCTAAAATCCTGTACTATTCTCTTGTTGAATTTGTCATCTTTAGCCTGCACTAATGTTGATTAGTGTCTAAAATACTGACTTCTACTCTCACCATGTACAGTATGGCTAAAGCAGTGTGCAATTTAGGTGACAAGCAATGTGTGTCATTAGATAGATTCTTTACATAAAATGGTATTTTTAAGAATTCATTCTTATTTAAAGCTGTACATATGGATAGTGTAGGGAGCTGCTTATTAAGATAAAACATTTGTTTATGCTTTAATTAGCATCATCCACTGAAGACTTTAATCATCCCTTAAGGTTAATATTAACTTTTGAGCAGTTTTAATGTTGTTTTTTTTAAAGGGAACTTGGAACTTGGAACACTAAAAGGTTTCCCTCTACCTAACGGTGCATTCAGACTTGGCAGCTTTGCTTCAATTACAATGAACCTTGGTGCGATAGCTCTGTTAGTGTGGTTCACTCATGACTGCAACCTGAGACGGCTCAGTTTTTTCAATTTTTGTGCTTGGTTTTTTCAGTGATATGGCAATGAATTATGATCCAGAGGTGCAGATAAAGTTGTCTTGTCCAGAATCAAGAAGAGTTGATACAAAGGACATAACTCCAGAGAGAGGCCAGTGGTCAAGTAAAGTTGAATTTCTCCTGGCTGTTGCTGGTTCAATCATCGGTCTTGGAAATGTGTGGAGGTTCCCATACCTGTGCTACAAGAATGGAGGAGGTAAGTTTACAGAATGAACCAAACTTTGTGCAATATTCAGATCATCAAAAAAATTTCCATTTCTTCTAAACTTTTAAAAAAAGGAAATACCTGAAATACTGAACTGCTGTCTTTGTCCTGAAAAAGAGTCACCTTAAATGGACAGGACACGGTCACAGTTGCGTACCAATGAAGAACTGCATATCATCAGCACATTTTGTCACTTAGTGTATGGCCCTGAGTTTATTGTACTATATTGCCTCCAATGATTTTTCGTCTCCTGGTCCATTTCTCTTGGTTGGGCCATGTAACCTTGATCATAAAATAATCTTAGACCAAGAATGTAAATCTCATTTTACTTAACAACCCACATTACACTTAGTTCATTGGCAATTTTGTGTTCATTGTTTGCAGATGGCATGTGCAATGGAATAAATGTCTGCTGGTTTGGTAAATCATGCAATCTCTTAGGTATAAAAAGTGAAATCCACTTGAAGATTTACTAGTCCAGACAACTAGCAGCACCCAAAGCTGGAACCAGATTCTTTCAGATATGACACTCATTTGACCTGTTTGTACCCCCACTTAATCCCTGATTTGGTAACCTGTGAATTCCCACTCACCGGTCAGCTCTCCTCTGTAATACAGCAGTTTCCATTGAGCCAATGCACCACACAAGCCAATTTTGGACACATTCAGAGGAAAGCACTATCAGCCCTCTTCTGCAAATGTGAGCTCACAAGCAGCCACAACTGGCTAGTGTCACTGTAATAGACAGGGTAGAGAGAGCACAGCCAATTTCCTAGCTTGGCTTACAGAAGTTAGTTCCTGTTTAGTTAGATCTCGGCCACGGATGTCTGTGGTATCATCAGGATTCGATCTCATGTTCTGATGATTGGGCAAACATGAAACACTTCTCTTTTCTCATACCGTACACTTTCTGCTTATACTTTATTCTTGTTAGTTATTTATATATGTATTGCATATCTTTTTTCTCTATCCTTTTATTTTGTTTTTATTTATGTAAAACAGTTGGAAATTTCTTTGTGTTTGAAGTGTGCTATATATAAATTTCCTTTGCCTAAAATTGTGATTTTGTCCTTCAGGAGTGTTTCTCATTCCATACTTGATCTTCCTATTTTTTTGTGGCATTCCACTGTTCCTCATGGAGTTATCATTGGGTCAGTATACCTCTCAGGGTAGCATCACTTGCTGGAGGAAAATCTGCCCTCTGTTTGAAGGTGAGCTAAAACCATCCTTTAAAAATCTGGTTAAAAATGTGTTTAATATTTTTAAGCTTTTTCTGTAAATATAGGTGTTGAACCCTGGAAACAGGCTTTTTATTGTTCCCAAATTTAAGTTTCACTTTTCAAAACAGTTTTGACATTTCATTCATTCATTCATTCATTCATTATCTTCCGCTTTATCCCGCTAGTCGGGGTCACGGGGTGCTGGAGCCAATCCCAGCGTCATCGGGCAAAGGCAGGGTACACCATGGACAGGTCGCCAGTCCATCGCATGGCCAACACACAGTCACGTACACATTCACACCTACAGGCAACCTAACACACGTCTTTGGACTGTTGGAGGAAACCGCAGTACCCGGAGAAAATCCACGCAAGCATGGGGAGAACATGCAAACTCCACACAGAACGGCCGACAATGAAGCGACAATGCTAATCACTACACCACTGTGCCGCCAGTTTTGACACTTTCAAAACAAATTTTTTTCATGAGATATTGGAGTGAAGGGAATCTGCTAATACCTCTTGGTTAAATCCAGTGTTGAATAAAAGTAATCCACACTTAGCCTATCAAGCTAGTTCATCAATGTGAAGCATCGGCTAGGCATCATGTTTAGATGCTACGTTGACTTTTCCACACGGAAGCAGACTGACCCTTCGATTTTGATTACCAAAACCACCAGGCTGCTGTGGGACCCTTGATTACCCCCACGTGGAGAACTGGCATGATTTCCTCCCAAATCCCATTTTTTGTGTTTGGACAAACAGTACAGGCTGCTGCATACAACCACATCTGTAGGAGTTTCGGTGTGGTCTGCTGTGGGGTTTGTGCGACCGAAAGATGTAGAGGCAAAAACATACTGGAAATTTCTTTTTGCAACTGGGCAATCTGTGCTCTTTGGGAAGGGGAACCACCTGATGGGGAACCACCATCACCAGAAACACTGGAACTGCCTCTCTCTGTGATTTTAGGAGGTTGAGGTGGTATCCTAGTGTCTCTATCCCTTCGCTTGACATCATAGTTGATTTCTCCAGTTCGCTGTGTGACCTCAAAGAGCCTTTGCGACTTAGTGACTAATTTGGAGCTTGACATGAGCAGTAAAATGAGTGCTTTATTTTGTTTTGCAAACTCAGATAGTCAAGCACCCCTTGTTTTATACAACTGGGACTTTCTAATTGCCGCAGTGCATGTTTTGCTCTCAGGTCAAGAACGTATTGAATTTTATTATAAGTATTTGATTAAACCACTCCACCAGGCCATCTGTTTGCTGATGGTAGACACTGGTGCAAATTGAAATTGGAGTTTTGGAGCTGCTACTAGAAAGCATAGAGGTGTTGCCCCCCTCCATGAGCTGTAGGGAACAGAAGTATCAGTGGTGCTTCTCTGGTGTGCATCTGACATGCTGCAGGACTGCTCTTTTCATGTTGAGATACTCCAGCTGCATCAGCCAAGCCCACATAGCTGCTGCCCACTCAAAAAGCTCTACAGAGGCCTCTTGGTGGAGATCATCTGAATGAGTGTCAGGGGGACACAGCCAGGGAGGTTGTGGCTCGCAGCAGCTGATGGAGCAAGCACCAGTTCCAGTTTGCTCCTGTGCAGTGGCAACAAAGCTACCCTGCAGTAGTTACAAAGGCAGTGTGTCTAATAAAGTGGGCAGTGTAAATACAGTGTTAAAAATCCAGGAAGCACTGCTGTACATGATAATGTGGTCCTTTCTTTTTTAATAATGGGATAGAGGAGGGCAAATTGTGCATAGCAATGAAAAAATTTTATATTTTATGAGCAAGTGTCTATGACTAGGTATACAGTGAATATGGTATTTGGTTAGTGATCAAGAAGTTTTGCAGGAAATTTTTTCTTTGTAAACTCAAACATTTACTGTATAAAATGAAAAATGCTTGAATATTTAGCTTTTCTGTGAATCACAAAACTAATATTTAGTTGTATAACCACTGTTTCTGAGAACTGCTTCACGTGTTGCATGGAATCGACCAACTTCTGGCACCTGTGAACAGGTATTCTAGCCAAGGATGATTGGTCTACATTCCACAATTCATCTGCATTTCTTGGTTTTGCCTCAGAAACAGCATTTTTGTTGTCACCCCACAAGTTTTCTATTGGATTAAAGTCCGGAAATTGGGCTGGCCACTACATAATGTTAATCTTGTTGGTCTGGAACTAAGATGTTGCACACTTACTGGTGTGTTTGGGGTCATTGTCTTGTTGAAACACCCATTTCAAGGCCATTTACTCTTCGGCATGAGGCAACATGACCTCTTAAAGTATTCGGCTATATTCAAACTAGTCCATGATCCCTGGTATGTGATAAATAGGCCCGACACCATAGCATGAGAAACATTCCCATATCAGCTTGCACCACCATGCTTCACTGTCTTCACAGTGTACTGTGGCTTGAACTCAGTGTTTGTGGGTCGTCTGATAAACTGTCTGTGGCCCCTAGACCCAAAAAGAACCATCAAGCTTTCATCCGTACACAAAATATTGTGCTATTTCTCTTTAGGCCAGTCAATGTGTTCTTTATAAAATTGTAACCTCTTTAGCACATGTCATTTTTGCAACACTGGCACTTTGTGGGAGCTTCTTGCCAATAGCTTAGCTTCACATAGGTGTTTTTAATTGATACAGTACTCACAGCTCACTTCAGACTTTCTTTGATCTACCTGGAGCTGATCATTGGCTGAGTCTTTGTCATTTTGGCTATTCTTTGATCCATTTAAATGGTAGTTTCCTGTGTTCTTCCAGTCTTTCTGGTTTTGGTTGGCAATTTAAAGCATTTGAGATCATTTTAGCTGAGCAGCCTGTCATTTTCGGCACTTTTTTATACGTTTCCTTCTCTCCAATTAACTTTTTAATTAAAGTACTCTGTTCTTCTGAACAATGTCTGGAATGACCCATTTTACTTAGTTTTTTAGAGAGAAATGCACTATAACCTGCATGCACAACATCTGCTGCTTTCATCCTTTAATAAGGGCTGCCTGTTTGACACCTGTTTTTTCACAGAATGAATGACCTCACTAATTGATCTTCACACTGCTATTATTATTTCGAACACATACCTTTTAGCTAATTATTCAATTACACAGAATCAGCGGCATGCATGTTATTGCTGTTGGGCCTCTGGTACACCTACTAGTAAATTTTTTGCCATGAAGAAATATAATTTCTATCAAAAACAGTGATTAATCTGATTAGTGATGTTGAACCGCTATTATTTTGAACACAATTGTACTTTTTGTGGATTGTTGTATTTTTGACCCATGCATTGAAGAACCAAATTTCTGGTGACGTACCTATGTGACATATGTGGGGTCATGGGGAAAACTGTAAGATGATTTTTTTTTTTTTTTTTTTTTTAGGTTTGGGCTATGGATCTCAGGTGGTCACATTGTACTCCTCCATCTACTACATCATCATTTTGGCCTGGGCATTCTTCTATCTTTTTTCTTCCTTTAGTGCCGAGCTCCCATGGGCTACCTGCAGCAATAGCTGGAATACTGGTATTTTATAGTATTAACATATACCACTCATCATATTGGAAATTACAACCCATTATGCATATATGCATATAAATAATGTCTAGGGTTCTAATCTAATGACTATTTTAATAGAAAAGTTCCCATAATTATGGCTCCAAAAAGTAGCTGAATTATTAGGTTACATAATTAACTAATGTGCCTAATATTTAAACAGTTAAATTACTGTATGTTTGTAAAATAAAGTCTGTACTAGAGGGTCCATTTGATCAGTTAAAAGGATCTGTGGGTGCAAGACGTTTGAGAACCCCTGCTCTTTGAGGACAATTCATATAAATATGAATTCATAATAGCATATTACTAATGTCTTTCTATTAATAATAATATTTCCTCATGTGCTGTATTACATAGAAAGTAGAGCTTTGTCTTGTCTCCTCAATAGAAACATGCACTGAATTTTACAAAATGGACAATTTGAGCAACTCAAGTATACCAGAGAATGCAACTTCACCTGTTAAGGAGTTCTGGGAGTAAGTTGTTTAAACTAGTTCAAATAAGTTTATTGTATCATTACATGTATTAGAAGGTAACTACCCAACTATGATTTGTGTTTTCCAGGAGGAGAGTGCTCAGTCTCACAGGCAGTGTGTCTGAGCTGGGCACTGTGAGGTGGGAGCTGGCCTTGTGTCTCCTCTTGGCTTGGATCATCTGCTACTTCTGTGTATGGAAGGGAGTGAAGTCTACAGGCAAGGTAGGAGCTTTATAACATATATTCATTAAATTCAGATGTTCGTTATGAACTTTTAAAATTTGTGCCATGTTCTTTTACTTATTTTGACTGAAAGATATTCCTTACTTTCATAGGTGGTCTATTTTACTGCTACCTTTCCTTATGTAACATTGGCAGTGCTTTTGGTGCGTGGACTCACGCTGCCTGGGGCTGTCGATGGCATCATTTTTTACCTCTATCCAGATCCTACACGCCTCGCAGATCCACAGGTATGTGGAGACACTGAGTTAGAGATAAAATACACTGGACGGGGAGAAACATAATTATTTCATGTCTTACGTTTATCAGCAATTAACAATTCACAAAAAAAATCATTTTTTTAGATCCAAAGGCTATGGCTGTATTGTGGAGAACTCATAAATAAGAAAGTTATGAACTCTAAATTTGAATAAAATTAAAGATTAATGATTAGAGATTTGTTGAATCCATTGCAGCAGTTGATTTATCAGATGGTCACTAAGTATTGAAGGCTCTTTCTGTCATGGTATGTAGGTGTGGATGGATGCTGGAACACAGATTTTTTACTCCTACGCGCTCTGCATTGGATGCCTCACTGCTATGGGAAGCTACAACAAGTACAATAATAACTGCTACAAGTAGGTGAACTAAGCTAATATATTAGATGTATAGTCTCTTTGTTGTGCTTTGTCCTCTCACAGGTGTGTAGGTCTCATGAGTGTGATGGCAATAGCATATGATTTACATTATTTTTATTTTCATCAGAACATTGAGTGATGTCTCATGCCCTGGGGATGTGTGAGGAGTCATTCTGAAAGCAGACAATTTCATTATAAAAGTGATCAGTCAATTGAATTGGTTTGCTGTGACACTTCATTCTAAGGGGACAATTTGAGGCAAACCATGCAAGCAAAAATAAAAAAACACCCCCCAAAGCATGACAGAGTAACTGGCTTTTCCTTTAATTTGTCTTGCATCTGTACACACGTGTATACTCAGAAATGTATATATGAATCTTTGCAGGGACTGTGTTTATCTATGCTTGTTGAACAGTGCGACCAGTTTTGTGGCTGGCTTTGCCATCTTCTCTGTGCTGGGCTTTATGGCTTACGAGCAGCAGACACACATCTCAACAGTGGCAGAGTCAGGTAACTGGAGATATAACCTTTCTGTTGCGTTCCAAGCACATATCCTTGAAATTTGGTGCGTTAAGGAAAGTGCGCCTCTAAAAAAATGTGGTTTGTTTTCCCAGGTCCAGGCTTGGCCTTTATTGCATATCCTATGGCACTTGCAATGATGCCTGTTCCACAACTATGGGCCATTTGTTTCTTCCTAATGATTATTCTGCTAGGACTAGACAGTGAGGTGAGTGCAAAAACAGTTAAAAGCAAGGATATTCACTTCTTACTATGGTTTAACCTCACTTCATCCATGTGTACATTCAGAATTTTTTTTTCTGTCAAACACTTACAGTTTGTGTGTTTGGAGTCACTGATGACTGCTGTAACCGACATGTACCCCTCATTCTTCCTCTTTGGTCATCGCCGCAAAGTCTCCCTGCTCATCCTTTGTATTGTGTGTTTTCTGATTGGCCTGGTTATGGTGACAGAGGTGATTATGCAATCCTTCCCTGGGCTGAGAACTCATCTTGAAATTATTTATAATTTTTACTTCTTATAAAACCGTTAATGTTGTATTTTAACAGACAGTATAAAAGCACATTGTAGTGGCATTAGATTAAGGTGGAAGTCCATGGTAGCATTTCTTTTTTTGCCAATAACCTTAACCAATTCCCGTAACTGCTGAATAGTCAAAAGTACATTAAAAAAAGTATGTTTTTGCCATAATTCCTATTGCTTCTCACTGTTTCTTTTTGTCCTCCAGGGTGGCTTGTACATTTTTCAGTTGTTCGATTACTATAGCTGCAGTGGGATGACACTTCTGTTATTTGCCATTCTGCAGTCAGTGTGTATAGGCTGGGTGTATGGTGAGTATTCCACATCATGCAAATGACAGTTTTGACACCTTTGTGAAGGGGATCCTTATTTAAAAAAAGCATTGTAAAGATGTTGCCAGTCTGAACTAAATTAAGGCATCTAGCACAAATATTAGCTAAAAACCAACTATACACATATGCAAACCAGCTATACTTTATTTGAGCTTGATCTCATGATGAAACAACAAGAAAAAACACAGCAATACAAAATTAGATGCAGCAGAAGTCTGAAGTGCAGGTGACATGTAATTTACATGGATGTAGTACAAGTAAGCTAGCCAGCGTCTAAATAATTATTCTCAATAATTATTCTCTAAAGTTATTCTCTAAAGTAAAGCATATGTCCTGACAGATAATATAATGTATTGCAGCAGTTTTAACTCACACACCCAGATAACAGTCTTCAGTCATCTAGTCTATCCTGTGCCATACTTTCAGTACTACTTTAGCACATTAAGTAGCAAATTAAACTTTTGTTGGTTTGGCCTTCAGCAGACAAAGCAGATTGGTTCAGAGTCTTAAGAAAGTAACAGTGGAACTTTTGCAGTACCAGTGTCTATATCCACTGCTGTAAAATGTATTTGCCCCTTCCCAGTTTTTCTATTTTTGCATATTTATCACAATTGAATGTTTCAGATCAACAAACTTCTAATATTAGACAAGGATAACCCAAGCAATATAAAATGCTGTTTGTAAATTATGATTTCATTTATTGAATGAAAAATGATGTTCATCCTTACTTTAGGCCTATGTGAAAAAGCAATTTCTAGCTTAGCTACTAAATAAACCAGTTAACCAAATGCAATTGACTGTTGGGTTCAATTTTACTAGCCACAGCCAGACATGATTACTGTCAGACTGGTTGAATCTCAATATCACATATATAGAAGCTGTCTGGCAATGTGAAGCAGGATAGAAGGTCTAAAAAGCAGCACATGATGTCACATTCTAAATAGTTGCAAATACAGATGTGAAACTGAAACTGAAGTTAGTGAAATCTACCAATATGAAAAGGGTTACAAAGCCATTGCTAAGGCTCTGGGACTCCAGCAAACCACAGTGACAGTCATTATCCACAAATGGAGAAATCTTGGAACCTTTCCAGACATGATTGTCCTGCCAAAATTTGACCAAGAGCACATCAACAACACATCCAGGAGACCACAAAAGAATCCAGACAAACATCTAAAGAACTGCAGGACTCACTGACCTCAGTTATGGTCAAAGTACACAATTCCACAATAAGAAAGACACTGGGCATCCATGGGAGAGTTGCAAAGCACAAAGCACTGCTTACCAAAAAGAACACAAAGGCTCAAGCTGCATTTGCCAGAAAACATGTGGACTGTGGAATGATGAGTCAAAGGTGGAACTTTTTTGTAAGACGTGGGTCCTGTAACTTCTGACATAAAAAGCTAACACCACATTCCACCAAAAGAAATCATACCAACAGTCAAACACGGTGGTGGTAGTGTGATGGTCTTTGGCTGCTTTACTTCTACAGGCCCTGGACGACTTTTCATAATTGATGAAACCCTGAGCTCTGCTCGCTAACAGAAAATCATGAAGGAGAATGTCCAACCGTTAGTTTGTGACCTAAAGCTCAAGTGCAGTTGGGGTATACAGCAGACCAATTATCTGAAGCACACAAGCAAGGCCACCTCTGAATGGCATAAAAGAAACAAAATTAAGGTTTAGGAGTGGCTGAGTCAAAGTCCTGACCTGAATCTCATGCTACCTTTATCTTCAATAAATGGAATGATCATTTAAATATGGAGGGTGGTTTGTGACAATATTATATAATTAAATGAATAAATAAATAATTAATTAAAAGTAGAATTAATTAA
>JAOVVH010000023.1:15820145-15832118 GCA_028566435.1 Scorpiodoras heckelii
ATTAAGAAAAGTCCGCATAAATCTTTTTTTTCTTCAAAGGGGATTGTGTAATCCGCTATTTAGTACTTTTTGTTGTCTTTTGGCTTCCGTAGATTTAGCAATCGGTCGCGTGCAGGGTGATTTTATGAATGCGCGTGCCCGCAGACTCAAGAAACATGAACTGAGGTGTTACAGATCTGTGTTAATTAGTTTGATGGGAATTTGGTTATTTTTTGTTACGGCGTGCCGCTGGTCACTTCCGATTCTCGACTAAAGCCACTTGCCCCGTCAATACAGTAGCATTTTCTGCACATAAGAGAGGTTTATTATTTTGTAGCAAACTTTTTCACGAACCCCCAGGCCATGCGTTGCGGACCCCCGCGGGTCCGCGGACCCCAGTTTGAGAACCACTGTTCTACAGTATATACTGTAAATAAAAATTTTTATTCTATACTAGTACTAATCAAGGTCCTGGAATTTGATCTAAATTAATATTGCTTACATGCAAACCTCTTTGCTGTAAGTGAAGCTAAAGTTCTGTTGGATTATTTTGTGATAAATAGAGGTTATTCAGTTCAAGGCCTCACCTTTTGAAAATCTTTGAGCGTCACTTCATATAAAAGTTCTGCATTTGGTCCAATGCCCAATTCTGGTTTTCCTTCTTTACCATAGCCATACCTGCAAAATACAGTACACATCATTTCAACAGTGGAACTGCAAATAGATAAAAAGCTACACATGATTATATTACGCTAGGGCTAGGATATATAGACTGCTCAAAAAAATTAAAGGAACACTATGTGTTAATCAGTTTCAGCTGCTTTGGTGTTAATGAAATTAACATGTGCACTAGAAGGGCAACAATGAGATGACCCCCAAAACAGGAATGGTTTAATAGGTGGAGGCCATTGACATTTTGTCCTTCTTTGTCTTTTCTGACTGATTTTTCACTTGTTTTGCAGTTGCCTAGGGTCAGCATCACTATTAGTACCATGGTGCAGTACCTGGATCCTACAGAGGTTGCACAGGTAGTCCAACTCCTGGAGGATGGCACATCAATACGTGCCATTGCCAGAAGGTTTGCTGTGTCTTCCAGCACAGTCTTAAGATTATGGAGGAGATTCCAGGAGACAGGCAGTTACTCTAGGAGAGCTGGATAAGGCCATAGAAGGTCCTTAACCCCTCAGCAGGACTGCTGTCTGCTCCATTGTGCAAGGAGGAACAGGATGAGCACTGCCAGAGCTTTACAAAATGACCTCCAGCAGGTCACTGGTGTGAATGTGTCTGATCAAACAATCAGAAACAGGCTTCATGAAGGTGGGTTGAGGGCCCGATGTCCTTTAGTGGGCCCTGTGCTCACTGCCCAGCACCGAAGAGCTCGATTGGCATTTGCCATAGAACACCAGAATTGACAGATCCGCCACTGGCGCCCTGTGCTTTTAACAGATGAGAGCAGGTTTCACCTGAGCACATATGACAGATGTGACAGGGTCTGGAGACGCTGCGGAGAACGTTATACCACCTGCAACATCATTCAGCAGGACCAGTTTGGTGGTGGGTCAGTGACGGTCTGGGGAGGCATATCCCTGGAGGGACGCACAGACCTCTACAGGCTAAACAATGGCACCCTGACTGCTATTAGGTACAGTATCAGGATGAAATCCTTGGACCCATTGTCAGACCCTACGATGGTGCAGTGGGTCCTGCGTTCCTCCTGGTACACGACAATGCCCGGCCTCATGTGGCAAGAGTATGCAGTCAGTTCTTGTAGGATGAAGGAATTAATAGCATTGACCGCCCTCCATACAAACTACTGAGTACCATTTTGAGTTGCTGCAATGGAATTTTGGCTAAATGGACAAACCTGCTGCATCATTTTTTCACTTTGATTTTCGGGGTGTCTGAATTCAATCCTTTGTAGGGTTTTCCACCAAACGATGTGGCATCCTTTCATTCCTAACTCATTACCCAGTCCATATCAGGAAAGATATTCTCCATGATTTTTTCCCCATTGAGATCTGATGTGTTTTCAAAGTGATCCTTTAATTTTTTTGAGCAGTGTATTATATATTATTATGTATGTATATATGGCTATGAACACAGTTTGAGATGACTACTCCAACAATACTCCAGTCCGGGCCGTTCTGTGTGGAGTTTGCATGTTCTTCCTGGTGCTTGCGTGGGTTTCCTCCGGGTACTCTGGTTTCCTCCCACAATCCAAAGACATGCATGTTAGGTTGATCGATCACTCTAAATTGCCCATAGGTGTGAATGTGTGTGTGAGTGTGTGTTGGCCATGCGATGGACTGGCGACCTGACCATGGTGTACCCCGCCTTCGCCCGATGACACTGGGATTGGCTCCATAACCTTTCTTCAATGTTTCTCATGCACATTTACCAATTTTCACTCAGAATCTGATCATGTACCATTGCTCCGAACTCGCTTGCATTGCTCCAGTGACAAGACACTTTTTCACAAAAACAAACATCTGGGAACTGCAAAGGCTAGAATGCAACTGAAATGGGTCCTACCATTTATCTGAGATTCCACTCTAACTGAACTCGAACCAACATCCCTATATATTTCATACGTTTGATGAGTATGCAAATTATGTTAATCCTATGCTATCCACCAAAACAGCTTCAATATAACTTATAGCATAGACTCAAGTCTCTGGAATTTAACTGAATGGATAAACACCATTCTTCCAAAAGATATTCCTTCACTTGATGTTTTGATGATGGCAGTGGAGAGCGCTCTTTAACACATGGTTCCAAAATCTTGCATAGGCGTTCAAGTGGGTTAGTACATGCCAAATTGGTGAGTGTGAAGGCCATGGCATACGATTTGCATCATTTTTATTTTCATCAAACCAATCAGTGGGCCCTCATGCCCTGTGAATGTTTGCAGAGTCTTCCTAGAAGCAACCATGCCCATCTGGATAGAAATGTTTCATTATAGGATAAAAGTGATCATTCAAAAGAATGTTGTATTGACTTGCAGGGACGCTTTGTTATAAGGGGACACGATGAGACAAAACATGGCAGCAAAGTAAATATACAATCTGTAAATATAACAGAGCCATTTTTTTTTCATTTAATTTGTCCCTGATCTGTGATCAGAATTCTGGCTGCATTCATGAGGACTTGAGGTGAAATTACTGTTTTTGGAACCTACTTGGGTTTTAAGTACAATAGACAGCATTCCCCTTTCTGCATCTTCTCCATGGCTCGATCCACTCCCAGAGGAACACCCATGTCCTCAGATTCTCCCACCAAAAATGTGGTGTCCCGTGAATCAAACACACGGCCACCACACCTTCCTTCCAAGTGTACTGAAGCACATAAAAGAAATATGCATTTGTCTTAAATGAATATACATCCAAAACTACTTAAATCATGAATTCCAGCATTCTAATTAAATATATACCATGAACTGTGGCTCCATCATTGGGATTACTGAAGCCTTCACCTTTGACCTTGATTCTCCTTAAGATTCCACCATCCTCTGTAAGCTCCTCCCCCTTAAAGCTCAATAGTTCTACCTGAAAAGCAAGGACATATATTAGACAAATGCTGTTTACATGTTCCAGCATTACAAACTTCTAGAGAACATGTGGCCTCATTCACCAACCATTCTTAAGAAATTTCTTCTTAAAACCCACTTACACAAAGTTTCTCACATTCACCAGTGTTTTCTGATTTGCGTTTTGTTCTCAGGTAAGAACAGACGCGAATAATTCTGTGGTTTAAGAATTAATATGATGTAGAGTTTTCTTATGACCTTTCTCAAGAACAAATTTATGTTTTGCTGCTTCTTTTTCGCGCTCTTTTTTCTGGTGGTGATAATATGTAACAAATATTACCCTGTTTAAACAGACAGAAAAGCATTAATAAAATGATAAGTCTTCTTGTACAAATTGCCCACCTCAAACAATAGTGTAGAGTTTGGAGGGATCTTTGGAGGACTGCCAACAGAGCCATAAGCATATTCTGGCTTACACATCAGCAGACACACCTCACCTTTCTGCATGGAGCACACACCAATATCCCATGCTTTGATCACCTGACCTTTAAGACAGTAATAGAGAGGACACTATGAACATCTAGTGCTATCTGATGGCACTAATGCCTTCGTAAATATTAATACAGACATTCCTGTGTGCCATTAGTGTTCCAGACTTGAGTGTTGCTCCTTATATAATGCTCCTGTCAAAGAATGAACGTGTAAAACAAACTTGCACTTGGACATGCAGTCCAGGGAGGTGTAATTGAAGCAGGTAGAACATGGTATGCCATCAGCATCACTTAATATGAGAGAAACTGCTTATGGCATAATAATACTAGGTTATATGTGACTTACATGACTAAGTGCATTGTCTTATGAGGTAATAGGAATTTCAGCTCTGTCTCAATGCCTAGTACAAATGTTTGGGTGTTACAAAATAAATTACAACAGCGCAAAAATATAATAAAAAAATACGAACTAGTTTCCCAAACTAAAGAGAACATCTAGTTTCCACAGGTATTAAGCAAAAACATGTCATGACATTATTAATATGCAACCAAACCAATATTTGAAGAGATAATTTAAAACAGATGTAAACTGATGTAAACATTTCAACATTTCTGTTGAAATGACTTTACTACTTGACATCTATACCAGTCAAAGATGAGCACTTGAGTTCGTGACTCGAGTGCAAGTCAAACTTAAGTCGCATAAACAACTTGATGAGAGAGGTCAAAGCAAAATGGCTGGATTATTTCAAGCACATTGGAAGGATACAGTAACTAAATCATATTCAATAATCTTTACAACTGTGGTGAGCAAAAAAGCATCTCAAAACACACAAAACATGACACATAGAGGTGGATGGGTTACAACAGCATAAGACCACACTTATGTTCCTCTTCTATCAACCAAGAGCAGGAATTTGAGGCTACAGTGGGTTCAGACTCAATAAAACAAGAGAGTTGAAGATTAGAAAAAAAAATCTGGTCTTTTCCAGTCTTCAGCTGTGAAGTTTTACAGTGTTCACACTGTAGCTTCAGATTCCTCTTCTTGACTGACAGGAGTGGAAGCCAATGTGGTCTTCTGAGCTTCACTGTTTTATTGTTCTTTATTATTGCTTTTTTGGTTTAGAGATAAAATGTTTTAAAAGAAGTCAAGATCAAAAAGGTATTGTTGTAGTTATTGTTGAACCTTAATATTACTTAAATGTTCAGAATGATGGACTTTTTTAATGGTTTTTTTCAGCCTTTTCTGCTATGAAATGAAGTTCTATTAAATAGTTGTAAATATAGTTGCAACTTGCAAATAGCTGTTGATCTATTGAGTTTTTCCCCTCTACTCTTTTTTATCGCTCCTAAGAGTTAGTACTCCCATATAAATCTCATGTAGCTTCTGTTGACTTAGGAATTGACTTAAAGACTCAATCTTAAAGACTCGAGACTTGACCTGGACTTGCATTTTATTACTTATGAACATCTCTGGTATATCAGTTACATTTGAGGAAAAAAGATAAACGCTGAATAAAGGCTTGTGTCTAACTAATATTTTACATTTTGTGGCAATTTATGGTTTATAATTATAATTATATGATTATGATTATAATGGCATGTTTGGAATTTTTTACTGGAATTGTTACTATTTAAAAAACACACATACACAAAAACATAAAATATCATAGCTAATTTATGAGCTAGTGAGTTTGGAAGAAATTGCTCAACATAACTGCAATACCTTTGCCCACACTGAAGACAAAAGGCTCCTTATGGTCAAAACTGGAGTCAAACTTCTCCCCATTAAGCAATTTTCCAGTGTAATGGACATGTACCTTGTCCCCAATCATAGGCTTCTCTCCGTCTGTACCATGCCGTTTCACAATCTGTGGAGATTGTGAAAGACAGTCATCATCAGTGGTGGAAGAAATATTCAGATTCTTTACTTAAGTAAAAGTACCAATATAACATGTTAAAAATACTCCATTACAAGTAAAAGTCCTGAATTAAAAATCATTACTTATAAAAGTGCATATTAGCAGAAAAATGTATTTAAAGCATTGATAAAACTACTGGTTTAGTCCCTCTAACTGGTATATTACTATATGACATCATTAGATTATTAATACTGAAGCTGTTGAAGGTAAAGCCCATTCTGATGCAGAAATATGTTTTCAGTGTTTGGATCTTTGCTCTAATCTTTGCATTTTGGTGGGACACTGGATCATTTGAACATTTACTAAAATGAAACCATATGAGAAAATTCACTATTTGGTGGAGCTGTTAACATCACATGGGCTTCTGAAATGTGTCTTGACTACACACTGCTTTTTGAAGCCAAAAAGATTGGAAGCCACTGGTTTAATCTTTAACAATGTGCTGTATTCTAAAAGCTTGTTATATTATCTATTATGTAAAATCTTCATCTTAAAAATAACTTGTAACTAAAGCTGTCAAATAAATATAATGGAGTAGTAAGTACAATATTTCCCTCTGAAATGTAGAATCAGAAAATGGAAATAGAATGGAGCTCAATTATAGTACAAGTAGCTCACAATTGTACTTAAGCACAGTACTTGAGTAAATGTACTCAGACATGTTCCAACATCATCATCACAGTTAAAAAAAAATTCACAGTTTTTAAGGAATTCAGATATGAGCACTTTATTTGAACCAGCCTAGGTAAAACCTGATGCCTGAAACTAAGTAATTGTGTTCAGTTGTAGAGACATTTTGGCTAAAGTGACATTTCAACACTATTTATTTTGTACAGATTTGTATTGGAGGTTTCAGTTAAAATGTTTCAGTTTCAGTTAAAACAGTTAAAGGTCCCATGACATGTTTTTTATGCTTTTATATAGGCCTTAGTGGTCCCCTAATACTGTATCTGAAGTCTCTTTCCTGAAAATCAGCCTTGGTGCAGAATTACTGCCACTTTGAGTCAGTCCACAATGAGCTTTCCTTAGTACGGGCCGTTTCTGTGTCTGTAGCTTTAAATGCTAATGAGGAGGAGAGAGGGAGGGCCAGGTGGAGGGTGGGGGCATGGCCTTGGCCAGCTGGCGGCCACGGTACCATGTGCTGAAATTTACCTCGGATGTATGGCAATGGCTCATAGACACGCAATTGTTCAAGTTTGACGCATGTTTTCATTTTGACCCAGAATCTGATCCCGATGGAGAAACACCTGAAAAAGCTGAAACTCAGCGACTACAGCAGGACGTCTCCGAATGGTTATTTCAAAATATTGTGCCTGGATATAGTAGCATTACTTTAGTCTGTCTGTTTATGTACGCTGTTACAGTTGTATTGGTTTGTAGTAAGATTCGGGACATTCCCTTGATATCCAAGCATTGGATGTAGCCCTGTTACTGTAATTTCACCCATTCTCATCTGATCAGCTGGTTTACAGAGGTGCTCACTCAGAGTCATTTCAATGAGGGGAAAGGCAGATATCACATACATTATAACACTAACAGCACATCCGTTATCCAAATAATAAAGTGTACAACACTCGCGTTACAGTGTGTGTATTCACACACACATACCTGATACGATCTAGTTAACTTTACATTAGAGACAGTAGCCTGCTAACTGGGCTGTTAGCTGTTAGCTGCAGAGCTAATGCTAATGTTACAAAAACATTCTAAGGGTAACAAGCTAGCGTTAGGCAGCGTTAACCAAATACAGCAAAGCAACAAAATTATATAACACTAGCATTAGCTGACTTACTTGTCTGAGGTTTGTAGCCGAGTCAAGAAGAGTTGGTACTGATCCAGACTTAATGTTCAGACGTTCTGCAAGACCAGCTCTGTACTGGCCCAAGTTGAGGAAACAGTCGCCGCCGAAATGTTTGGCGCAGACATGGCTACAAAACTTTGGGAAGTTGTGTCGGCGCATTTCCAGAGAAAATAAAACTAACGCTAACCCACTGGTTCTTTAGAGGCTCAGATGAAGAAACTAAAAAAATCTTTTTGTGTTCGTTTGTACATCCAAACACTGTGCAGCTGCCATGCTTCACTCGTTTACAAGCCATGATGAGGAGGAAAAAAAGATGCTCGTGTGCTCGCTTTAACAGTCGGTCTTTAGCTCCTTTTTTTCATGGGCGGGACAAATCCTTCTGGGCGGGGCAAAGCAGAGAAAGGAGCGGTAACCTTTTTTCGTATGACGTCATACGAGCAAGATTCCAGATCCGGCTGTCTGAGTTTCATTTTCTCAACAACGGACAAAGACGCCCAGAACTTGCTTCATACTTATCTAAATGTTTAGCTACTGAGGGACCATAATCAAGCTAGGGTAACTCATCTTAATGTTAAAAAACCTCATAAAGTGACATTTTCATGCCATGGGACCTTTAGAGACTTTTTTTTTAATTGTGATGTGGGAAAGTATTTTTTTAATTGAATAAAATATAAAATATTGAATGGTTAAATAATATAAACATTTATGCTTTAATTGTGCATTCTACCACCAACACACCAATCACAATGTTCCTCTCTACATTTAATGCATAATGCACCTTGGTTAAATACCCCATAAATAGTACAAAAATAGTACAAACCCCATTTCCAGAAAATTTTCAGAAATGTTCTAAAAATGCAATAAAAATTAAAAACTGGCATTTGTTCAATTGCTGTACTTGATAAAAGTACAAAGAAAATATTTTCAGTGTTTTCACTGACAAACCTAATTGTATTTTGTGAATAAAAATAATAATAGAATGTGTCACCTGCAACACACTCAAAAAAGTTGGGACAAAGGCAAAATAAAACTGAAAAGGTTATACAAGTAACACTGGAAGGCTCCACAATTAGCAGCTTAAATGGTAACACGTGAGGTCATTAACACTGAGTATAAAAGGAGCATCCACTAAACGCTTGGTCTTTGCAAGCAAGGATGGGTTGTGGTTCACTACTTTGTGCCAAACTTCATGAAAGAATTGTAATAATAAAATGAATGTCTGATTCTACATTCGAAAGATGTCATGGGGGTGCATCAGTGCCCATGGCATGGGTGACCTGCATATATGTGAAAGTACCCTTGGTGCGGAGGCTTATATTGGTATTTTACAGAGACATATGCTGCCATCAAGACAACTCTATGTCTATGTTAGCAGGACAAAGCCAGGCCTCATTCTGCACAAGTTACAACAGCACGGTTTCATAGACCTAGAGTGTGTGTGTTGACTGGCCTGCTTGCAGTCAAGAAGAATCGGACTACAGTGACCACAGACTGTTGAGCGGCTCAAGTCTTGTACACAGCAAGAATTGGCAAAAATTCCACTTGCAAAACAGAATCAATTAATATCTTGAATTCCCAAAGGATTACAAAGTATAACTAAAAGAAAAGGTGACCCAGTGGTAAACATGCCTCTGTCCCAACTTTGAATGTGTTGCAGATTTCTAAATTTGTTTATATTTAACAAATAGAATTAAGTTTGTCATTGAAAACACTGAAAATCTTTTCTGTGTCCTGTTAAATAAATGCTCAGGTGAGTTAACAAATTACAGATATCATTTTCTACTGCATTTTTTAAGTGACCCAACTTTTCTGGAAATGGGGTTTGTAGATTAATATCAAGGATTAGGCAAAAAATCTATAAATGCCCAAACCACATATTTGGTTGTGGTGGATGTTTATCAGTGTTAGTATCAGCTACAATCTACATACAATCAATATGAACAAATTCATTAGAAAACTTCCAAATCAAAATAAATTATTACTCAGTTCATTTCTCAGAGGCTGAGTCATCATTTGGGCACAAAGAAAATATTATGTCAGTTGAGAAATCCTGACTGAGATGGATCGAAAGAGTGCTAGTGATATAGTGTAGTTTTACTAGCCTTGCACACTCCCCGGTCTTTGTTTGGAGTAATGTCTAAACCTTGTGAGGCAAATAGAGCGCTAGTAGTCTGGGTAGTTGGACACATATCCTCAGATTGGGCCATCTCCTCAAGACATACCCCTGTTATCCTAAAAAAAAAACAAATACACATAAAAACATGTCATTTTTACATGCAATATGAAATGCTCCCATATATACTATAAAGGTATAATAGATCCTTATCACTATACTGTATAGTGAATTACTGTGATTATAAAATAAGCCACTGTGTAAAAACACAGAATAAATATACAACATAAAATTATATAGAATGATGTTTGGGAAATTTGTTTGTCTGCGAAACCAGAATCTCTATTAATGTACATACAGTACAGCACAAATTATACAATTCATCATCTATGAGATTAAGATGTATTAATACAAGTTACCAATGACTAAATGTCACACTGTTTACTTGTTACTCTTCATGTAACTCTTCCCTCTTCTGTTAACAGGCCTAATTTCATTTGTATGATGCTGGGTAAGTTTGATTTAGCATAAATAATGTGTATAATACAGAGTGTTTAATAACAGATACACAACTGCACCTATTACACTAAGGTTTGCTTCCATAGACTGTTTTTGGCAAGGGTTTACCAAAATGTGTTTTTCTCAAAATCCCCTCAGAGTGCCTAGAGGTTCTTGCTTACACAGTCCACGACCTTTTATTTTTAAACATGTATAAGTCTGCAACTATGTAGAGAACAGCTTCAGTGGCATCTTATACTGTCATGAAGCATACACTTGTAACAATTTACAGCTTCCTGCTTGGCTTTCTATTTTAAAACACTCATAAAAAACACTAATAAATGCAGCAGAATTGCCAAGTGTCTGTATATTTACAGCATTTGGCAGACAGCCTAATCCAGAGTGACTAACATTTACCTAATTTATACAGATGAGCAGTTGAGGGTTGAGGGCCTTGCTCAAGAGCCCAGAGGTGGCAGCTTGCAAGTGCTGGGATTTGAACTCATGACTTTCTGTTCAGTGGGCCAATGGCTTAAACACGGTGCTATCACTGGCCCTGTCTTTAAAGCATGTGTCTTTACTTCAGACTACAGTTGAAAGGCTCCTACAATACAGAAAAAAGAATAAAGAACAGACTAAATTAATGAATGACTGGATTAATTAATGAATGGCTACATTAATTAAATCATTAATAGGGCTTCTAAACATTAACGTGGATCAATAATTTCCATTATCGGTACTTATTGTGCAGACTGTAGGGTTGTTCTAACTGACTTTGCCCAAAATTATTTATAGCAAAAGTCCAATTGATGAATTGAAAGTCCAATAATCCATTGATGATGAATTAGATTAGATTCTTTTAAAAATCTCTCTCTCTCTCTCTCTCTCTCTCTCTCACACACACACACACACACACACACACACACACACACACACAGAGGAGTCTCTTCACAATCTGATCAGATGTGCAATTTAGCATCTGCATATGTTTATGTAAGGCAGATAAAGACAGATTGTCATAATGTCTTTGTCTCCTATCTGCTTTTGTCCAGTATGTATATGTTTATCCAGAGGCACTTTGTCAGCTCTGTATGTGGGTGTGCGTGCGTCCCTGGTAAGAGGAGGTGTGTGTGTGAATGTACGCTCATGAGTGTGTGCTGGGGAACACCATGTTCCCTCTATTCACAGTTCCTGGCACAATCCAGTGGCGTATACCAAATTTCTGTCTTCACACTGGGTTTCAGAGACCACTTTCTATCATTTCAGCTCCAAATATTAAACTAAACTTGCTTCTCATTTCATAACCATTCATATGGTTAGCTATTCAAATTATTAATATATTACCAAATGTGAAAATCATATCACTGTACTGTACCATATAACACAAAGCATGAAACAAACTGCACCCATTATTTTAGATAAAGACATTGTTTGGGTGGCAATAAGGTTTAAAGTCATTGAAGATATGTGTCTCACACATAAAAAGAAGACTGATGGAAAAGATGCAAGTCCAAAACCAAATCAGAGAAGAGAACATTGTGTTCAGTTCTGCAAGATACACTCTCAAGGATTGTACTCAGAGAACATGTTTATCTCTTATCTACACACAAAAGCACAGAATAAAATGTATAATTTATTCTTAT
>JAOVVH010000023.1:15832218-15847238 GCA_028566435.1 Scorpiodoras heckelii
TGTGTATAAGAGAGGGAGAGGGAGAGAGAGAGACTGATTATAAATTTTGGAAGTTACAACGGTTAAAAAATGTTAAGATTATGCGAAACCTACACTACAATTAATATCACAGTTAATAACCTATGGAATTATGACACAGGTGAATGACCTTTAAAAAAAATATTAGGTTACTTGAACATATTTGCATTATTACATTAATATTATTCTGAATCATGTTTTAAACAGGTATGCAGTCTGTTTCTGTCTGCTCCTTCTCTCCCTGCTTCAAGCAGCATACACAGCCACTTTCATGCCTGCTTGTCCGTCTGCTTAGGCATACTGCTAACTCATATGTCCAAAATGATACAACTATCTGAATTCCTCCTGTCATGGTGATACATCCTCATCATCATTCTTCATCACATAAGTAAATTTAACTTCAGTTTACTAGTGTAACTCGATCACATCCAGTACTTCTTAGATAAAGAGTTGAATGAACCCAAGTTGATTAATTCTGTCCTCACATATCATCCACACTGAAACTGAAACACATTTAGATAACATCTCAGGTTTAAACCAGTGACACACAGGCAGATATACAAGTATGTGTCTATATGAGAGATTTATAGCTCTCTTGTTTCTTTGACCTTTTTTTTACATAAATTCACTCTTTTTAGATCATCACTGCAAAACAGAACATTCATTTGAGTTTGTAAACAACTGAGTATTCCACTGATGGCAGATTACCGTCTCCCTTATGAGTGTTATTCGCACAAGCGCGTATGTTCTGTTCTTGCAAAACAGGAACATGACTAGAAGCACGTGCTTGCATAAATTCTAGGAAAACCCTTCAGGCTTGCACTGTACGCCGACAGCTAAGAAAGGGCAGCATATTCACACTGATCATGTATGAATAATGTATGTATGACTTATTGTCAAAAAACCCTTACACCAACCTTAAGCACTTGGTTGTGAATATCAGCACAGACTTCAGCTAGAGAATGAGAAAGTGACCGTGTCCCCACAATGAGCTCTTGGATGGTCATTCAGGTTCACTGAGTTCTTCTGAACTCGAGCATCACTGTAAAAAAAAAAAAAAGAAGACTTGCATCTCCTTGTGTTTCTCCTATAGTTAATTGTGGTCTATAGCTTAAAATAACCTACATCAGGTTGTACCTGCTGCCTGTGTTTTATATTAGCACTGAATAAAGACAATATTTTAGCTAGACGACGTTTTATTTAGTCATGTCAGATGAGTGCTTATGTGATGTTATAAAAAAATAACTTAATATATAGGTTTAATAACGTTTATACAGTTTAATATGATTCATGTAAGTATTCATTTTAGGTGAATTAGTTCCCTTTAAAAAAAAAAAGTCACTGTAATCAAGGAGCCCATGACGTTCATGTAGCACCATGTTGTAGAGAAATTAACATTACTAGACTGTACCTTTCCTTGTTGTTGGATCCTTTGCGTCTTTAATATGTACATTTCATCTAGAAACGTCGCTATAACCGAGTGTACCTTCAGAATGCTATCAAATAAATAGTTTTTTTAGGATAAAGCTTTGAAGTTCAAGAAAAAAGTAGTTGATTGAACGTTTTTTTTTCTGAATGTGGCAACATATTACAAGCCTAGGTTTGAATTAATAGGCCAAGTTACATCATGGGTTGCTTTAAAAAAAATATAAATAAATGAATAAATACTTACAGTGTTTCCGTTCGGTCTCCGGTCCCTCTGGTGCGCTTGACTGTATAATCCCCAAGGAACTTTGCACTAATTTTGCCGGCAAGTGCAACACGTACCGTAGCGCTTTAAGGACGCTGCCGCTGCCGCTGCCGGGAGGAAGCCCGCCCTCTTCCACCGAGAGTACTAAATGTTCCAGCGGCGTTATTTTACACCGCTTATGCTGAACAACAAAGCCACATGGACTGGGGGTGGGGGTAAAACGACGAGCGCGGGAGGCGGAGTGAATGAGGGATGGGCGCTGAAGCCTATAGGTCTAGTAAAAAAAAAAAGGCAGGTTCTTGTAAACTATCCACAAAGTAACACAATGTTCCGGCTGCGCCGTAGCTCACTGTGATGAGAACATTGTGTCCTCGTAGACACCGTGACCCGTAACCCGTTCTGTGCCGAATCGATGAGGGAACAGTGTGTAGTGTAGCCTACGGAGACACACACACACACTCCACATGCATTTAACTTGCTCAAACGAGCATTCAAATCTACGTTTATTTATATTACAGCTGAACATGTACTTCCTTTCGAAAATGCTGCGGCTGTTTTCGTTCTTCCTGCTGCGTGACATCATTTATCGCCTACCAAACCTTACCCTACCCTGTCAGCATGGTCTGCTCTTTCACTCGTCTCGCCATCAGGAACATATGATAATACGCTTTTCTGATTATAAACACTCACAATGAACCATATATTTTTTTTTAAAAATTGCACAGCTTTTCGTAAGAATGAAAATGAAAAAAAAAAAAAACTAAAGGAAAAGGAAGGAAAACAAGGTATACTGCCAACAGAAAGAGGGGAAAGAAGAAAGCCTTAGAAGAAAATAATGACATTTCTGTGAATAGGGCTATTGTGAAAAATGCAGTTCTCCAGCAGCACAAAGTAAACTAGTCTTGTAGAAGACATTCGGTACACAACACAACAAATGGAAAACTCAGTTCTGTAAAAATGAGCACACCTAAGTAAGCGGGGTTAACAACTGCCGGTCTTTTGTGTACCCAAGAAGCATAACTCACTCGATGCGGCCCTGGGGATTAGAACCAAAATAACACACTGTTACCCCTGTGCTTCCAATATGTCCTTTTGCTCTGTGGCTACAGAAGACATGATGTTCCCCTGTTAGATCACACTGAAAACAAAAACCCGTCTGCTAATGAGAATTCAAGACTGGGGGCTTTTTCAGTGTCAACAAAATGTGTGCCGATGATAATTTGTCTAGTCGTTACAAGTGTAGACAAGCCAAATAAATTATACAATTAAAACTGCCACTATACAATATGTTCACTAGGCCAGTATGTAGTATATTGGTGTGCCAGCGTTTGCAGTCAGTTCGACAGCATTTTAGAGCATCAAGTTGCAAAATATAGCATTTTAGTTCTGATGATACCCAACCCTCCAGAGGGTGATGTTTGACGAAGGCAGAATGCTATTTTTGTTGTGTGTCCGATGTTCATTCAAGTTGGAACAAGTTGCAAATAGTAATCAGGAGGCTATTCAAGGACACTGCTCTCACAGCGCTCTAACCCTAGGACCATTTCTCCACACAGTTATCATAACTCTTGCTTTCTAGTTCTTAGTGTATTCTAACATAATTTGCTCCAATTATATGGCTGTGGACCTGAGAATACATAATAATTTATGTTCTTTTGAAATTTTAGATAGCCTTTGAGTTAACAGGTGACTGAGTGTTCTCCAGCAAAGGGTAAATGTGAACATGATCATGCAATACTAGTAAACAGAAAGCTGAGTGGTGTTTTCACATCTCTCACAAGCACCACACCCTTTCTCAAGGTCTGTTGTTTCAGGAATTGTTCTTTGCAAACTCCCAACTAAGTGTTTTAGCCTAAAGGTGTTCTTAGACCCTGGCCTATTTGTCCCAGTATGAGTTTTCCAAAGGGCATAAGGATATCTGGCTAATTCTGTGAATGTAAATGTAAAAGTCTATTTTATATATAAATGTAGTTATAGTGTAATTGAGCCAATCACTAACAGGGTATACTTAAGATACCGTAATAATAACATACCGCTTAAGTTTAGTCACTGTTATCACATACTGTACTACCACAGACAAAACTAATCACTGGTTTAGAGAACTTTCAGGGACTGCTATTAAGGACTGTCACGAGTCTGAAGTTTCCTTTCCTTGACATAACAGTTTAAAATGGTTACACGATAAATAATGTAAATGCTGGTAAACGTCACAGGCCTGCAGGTTCTTACACTCTTGTCTTACAACCACATTGTACATGTTTGAATTTATACCCTTTAATGACAGAATCTATTCTGAAATAACTGTAAAACGTTAATGCTGAAAATAAGTTAGCACAAATAACATATGAATTCTAAAGACATATATACCATTATGATTTGGTAATACTGATTTAAATGTGTAGCCTATGATTAAGCATCTACAAACCCAATTTCCAGAAACGCTGGGACACTTTCTAAAAATGCAATAAAAAAATGAACTGTGTAATTTGTTAATTCACATGAAGCTTTATTTAACAAAGTTGTGACAGAGGCAAAATAAGACTGAAAAAGTTATACAAGTAACACTGGAATGTTCCACAATTAGCAGTTTAACTGGTAACAGGTGAGGTAACATGTGAGGTCATCAAGAGTATGAAAGTATAAAATTTGAGTAATAAAGGAGCATCCACCAAAGGCTTATTCTTTGCAAGCAAGGATGGGTTGTGGTTCACCATTTTGTGCCACACTTCATGAGAGAATTGTCAGTCAGTTCATATACAAAGTTTCTCAATGCAAGATTGCAAAGAATGTAGGTCTTTCACCATCTACCTTCAAGACAACATCTTTTCCTAGGACCTCCATGTCTACTGCAGCAGGACAATGCCAGGCCTTGTTCTGTACGAGTTACAACAGTGTGGCTTGACAGGCCTGCCTACAGTCCAGATCTGTCTCCTGTTGACAACATATGGTGCATCATGAACAGGAGAATCAGACAACAGTGACCACGGACTTTTGAGCAGCTCAAGTCTTGTATCCAGTAAGAATGGGCAAAAAATCCACTTGCAAAGCTGCAACAATTAGTATCTTCAATTCCCAAATGATTAAATAGTATAAATAAAAGAAAAGGTGACGTGACCCAGTGGTAATCATACCTCTGTCCCAACTTTTTTTTTTGAGTGTGTTGCAGGCATCTATTTCTAAATTAGTTTATATTTAACAAATAGAATTAAGTTTGTCATTGAAAACACTGAACAAACACTTTCCTTTCTCCTTTTGTCTGTTAAATAAAGCTTCAAGAGACTTACCAAATTAGAGATTTCAGTTTTTATAGCATTTTAAGAACGTGTCCCAACTTTTCTGGAAATGGGGTTTGTATCTAAATTTTCTAAATATGACACATGCAAGTTGTTTGTGGCATGATTACAGTGATAAGTATTCTATGAAGCATCATGTTGTACCCCACAGAGCAAGTAAAGTAAATAAAGAAATTGAAATATAGTATATAAAAACTGTGTTAAAATGATTCCTTGTGTAATGCCTTTCTAAACAAAGTCACACATCTGAAAATACTTCCTGTTAGAACCGATATCTAGAAAAAGCTAGCACATATATCTCGAGGCTCTGGATTGTTGCTTGCAATATTCCCCCTGCAACGATGCCATTGGCTGTGGCTGTCCAGAAGCTGTTTGACATTCCTGTCCTAGAATGCATACAACTTCAGTCAATACACTAGTTATAGCCCACTCAACCTCTAGATACTTTGCATGACTAGGACATCATGACAAAAATAAGTACATTCATTTTAAAATTGCACACAATTGGCACAATATAGCTGAAAGTTTGTGTGGACTTTGCATTCTTTGGTCCACTGGCCAGAACTGTAGGTAACTAAAAAGAGTCAGAGAATCAATACAATGTGTTTATTAGTGTTGCTGTGCCCCACTTAGTGAGTTCTTAATATTTTAATATTAAATATCTGTGAATTAACCATAAATAACACTAGGTTATAGATTGGGCTAACGATAACCATAAACTGCTTTCTCTTGCTGTCATTGTGTGTGTGTATGTGTGTGCGTGTGTGTGTGTAATGGACAGGAGGGTGAGTTCACATAAGGTTACACAGTCATCAGGAAGTGAAATATAACAGAATGTGCAGTGCTAATCTGTTTGAAAAACACATGCTGTACTGCTTGTGGTTAAACATATCCACACACTACTAAGATTGGGGGGAAATGGACATTTCATTTCAGCAGAATAACAGTTTACAAAATAGCTAAATTATATATTGGTTATGTTTCAGAGACAGAATATAATAAGAACATTTAAACTCTCTCACTCACTCACACACACACACCTTCTTAACAATGTGTCGAGTGAGACTAAAATAAAGCCAGGAAGCATAATGGTTTTGTTACGCTAGTATGAGGCATCTGTATTACCTAACAGAGTCTATGTGCTTATTCCTTTAGTTTTTGCCAGAATCTGCCCTTTCCTTTGCCATAAGGGTTAAATGACTTCCTCCAAGAGAGACTGATTGCAATTACAATTGATGGATATAAAGCAGGGAACTTTCAGTTCTGGTTATTCACTGCCCCCCACATCTTTCCATTCCCCGCACTCAAAGCACTTCATTCAACTCATCAACTAGTTATCTAGCTGTTTGTGTGTTAGCTGTTATTGCAAGCAACTAGACTCTAAAGTGAGCAGAGCAGTGAGTTCCAAGAACTGGAGCTAAATGCACACTTGATTATTGACAAGGATGTCACACTGATGTCAGAATTATATTATTATTGTTGTTGTTTAATAATAAAATAATAATAATAATAATAATAATAATAATAATAATAATAATTATTATTATTATTATTATTATTATTATAAGTTCTAGCTATACTGTATTTTTATTATTAGGTAGAGTGGGACCAATCATAACTATTAATCAGTTAGAATAAACAATATTTTCTGACTCTTTGCAATTTGAAGAAGTAGTTTTAAATGTCCACATGATATATAAAGAAAATGCAGTTAAATGTCAAAGGTCTGCAGGTATTACTGTTCTTGTTTTGTCCAACATCACATGCACCTCTGAATTAAAGACCTTTAAGGGCAATATCTGTACCAGATATTATTGAACTGATCTGAAGAAGTTCAAACTGAGAGGAAAATAAGTAAAGTAAGCAAGTTTTTACTTACTAAGTAAAGTAAATAAGAAAGTAAACAGAGCAAGGTAGATAATTAAAGGAAGGAAGTAAATTAAGTAGTAATAATGTAGTGAGCAGTTAAGGTACACTCTCAAAAGGAGGTGTTATAAACAACATAAACACATACATGTTTCTAGTTAAGGACGACACATTGTCTTAGTTTTAACACAACATTCAGCAATTTAACACATCATCAACACAAAATGACACACAATTTTTAAAAATAGTGATAACACAAAATGTGTGCTGTTATTTAACACATCTTTTTTGTGTAAAAAATAAATAAATATGTCAATTAATAAATACATAAATAAATAAATATGTTACCAAACATACAAATAAATAAATACATTAACAAACATACAAATAAATAAATAAATACGTTAACAAACATACAGATAGATAGATAGATAGATAGATAGATAGATAGATAGATAGATAGATAGATAGATAGATAGATAGATAGATAGGTTAACAAAAACAAATAGATAGATAGATAGATAGATAGATAGATAGATAGATAGATAGATAGATAGATACGTTAACAAACAAACAAATAAACAGAGATAAATAAATAAAGTGAAGCAAATCAAAGCAAAGAACTAAGCATGATAAGGACAAACACAGTACTACCATATGTTAACACTAATGTAAATATCTATTATACAGCAGTACTGTCGTTGTGTCATTAAAGAGACCGGTCTCTTGATGCTGTTACTTTTTTTATAGACCAGATGCCATTAAATGCCAAAGGCCTTCTGGGGGCTGTCCAACCAGAATGCCCGGATGAGTCGCTTGTATCTGATTTGTCAACCCCCCCGCGTTGCTTTAACGTATATGTAGTTCGCGAAAGGAAAATGGCTACTATAAAGGACTACAAGTCAAATCTTTGCTTTTTGCAACAACATTAAAACGTTTAATATATCGATACACAGGCCAGTTTAAAAACCCCTAACACGAATCTCACTTATTCAAGCCATCGGCAATTTTACTTCCGACACAACACTGAAATATAGTTCACATATATTACAGATAAAATACAAATGTTTAAAAGTGAAATAAAAAGGAATAGGGCTACAGACAAAATGTAACAAACATACAGTATGTGTGTGGATCAATCCCCTTTTCCCGGTACTATTTATCTAGACTTAAGTTCACATATTAAATTGCTAGGCGACAGGGTTGTAGGCAGATAGGTTTTAAAAAATCATTCAGCATAGTTATTATGTTTATAACTGGCTTTTCAATAACATTTCAAGCCATATTCAGACGAAGCAAACTTTCCAGTGCTTCTTACCTTGAGCTCGATCTTTCTAACCAGCACATTTCAGTCATGTGATTGTTAATTAGCTGAGGGTTGGTGTTAGGTTTAGGGTTAGGTTTAGGGTTAGGGTTAGGGTTAAAGTTAGGCGAAACTATTTCCACTTCTCAAAACAGTCACTCTTTTTTCAGTGGATAATCTCCCCTGGACACCGTAGACAGCACGTCTGCTGTAGTCAAGACTGTCATGATCATAATGAACACAATTTCAACATACTTAACATGATCATCTAAAGCAGCAGAACAGCAATGATGCTGAGACTTTACTCTTAGCTCTGAGTTCATGTCGCTAAGCCTTTGCTCTCGGGGCACACTAGTGACATCTGGTGGTCAGAAAGCTGAAGTGCAAATAGTAATCCGCTGTGTGCTAGAAGAGGCTGTAGTGGAGGCTGTAGTGGAGGCTGTAGTGGAGGCTGTAGTGGAGGCTGTAGTGGGTTTGGGGGTTTTGCTCAAAGCGCAAAGGCAGTACACCGTTGTAGTATAACTCTATAATAGGTTCAATCTATTTATAGTGAACCTACTGACAAACACATGAACATGATCAGCTATATTTAATTCAGATCTAGTTCATCTCCTACCATAGACACATTCACATGTGTGTGGCCTTAAGTGTAAAATTCATGAGGGGTTGATTGCTGTGTTTGCCACTGAGATTATTAATACAAGTTTCTTGTACACAGACACCCTCATTTGTTGTGATGAGTTTTTCCCCTGAGCAAAATTAACCAGAAATGCTATACTGTCCTTAGACACATAGAGTAGCAATGACTAATGAGCTTGTAACGTTTTCAAAGCATGGTTTTTGCCAATATGCATGTAGAATGGAAGAGTTGTTCATACTTTGACTTTAAAAACATATTAGGGTTTTGGCAATTTTTTCTTAGCAGATACCTAACATTAGCAGTAAACGCATCTTGCCTTCATAATCTCCCCTAACTTGACAAATCATTTACCGAGACAATGTGTTTAGAATACCATGCTCTCCCGCTTCCAGTGTTAGACTGACATGGTCTTTTGTCTCCCAAATAGACCACCAGGTTCTTCTGGTTTCTGTCTATGGTAGATCTTCCTGTTCCTATGCCTTGTTCACTCTCTGCTCATATATTATATTTTGGTAGCTCTTCTTGCTCATTCACGATCCACAAGGTCAGCATGCACTGATCTTGTTCTCAAGCATGACCTGGCTGCGTTATCAAAACACTGTGCTGAGGACTCAGCCTTGAGAAGTGATGTTTATGTTACCTGACTTTCTGTGTGCCTTCTTTGTTCTAGCTTTGCTGATAACACGGGATATAGGCTTTGTTGTTGAAAATAAACATTAGACCAGTTTGAACTGGACAGCTGCATGTGTGTCTTTTCTGTGTTGGTCTCTACAGTTGTGTGGGCCGAAGGAAATCAAGAGAGCGAGCAGAGCCTGACAGCTTCTCAGTCAAAACTACACTTAAAGACACATTCATTTGTCCCCAACTCTAATTTTATCTTCCTGCTGAAAAATCCAGCTAGCCTGACCAGCTGCCAGTTCCTAAACACAGATCAAGCTGCTCAGACTGGTAGATGAAACAGTTTCTATATTATTGCACAAATGCAACAGTCAAATTGTTCTCTTCAGGATTCTCCATGCCTCCCCTCATCAGTCACTCAACTGAGTCAGCCTGATTTCAATGCCTTGTGACTAGAGTACCCCAGTAAGCTGATATATACTGTATATCACACCTTTATAAGCATGGTAACCAGTATACTGCCTCTTGAAAATACCTCTCAGGACGTCCAGTTTCTTCCTTAACCCGAAAAACCTCATGAGTGGTCAGCTAAATGATATCTTTACTTATCTAAATTCTTCTCTCATGATCAGCACTCAACCTCTTTACATCCTAACTAGCTTGTTAAAATCCAAACAACAGTAGATTAAATCTCCACTGTAATACTGTTTTTGCAGTATTACATTTTTATGCAAAGTATGGACTACAAATGTTTTTAAACAGGTGTAAGAAACAGGCTGCAGTTTTTAATTTTCACATATGTAATTTTATGAATATGTCCAAGTTAATTCACTTTTTTAAAATAAAAAACTTTTAGCTAATTTGATAGCCTCCTCCAGAATCTGTTTGCTCCTAAATTTTTAGTTCTTGCAGTGTCAGGACTCAGTAACACAATAATAACATAATAAATGGTTGAACCAAACCCTCTTTCTTCCATTTACACTTTCTTTTAGGTCCTTTCTTTTAGACAGAAAAATCCTTCTAGTGTAATTATTTTAAAGAATAGCACGTGTGTGCTGAGTAAGAGGCTTGATTGTGTTTTATTTATAGTTTTTTGTTTCTGTCTCTTTTTCCATGGGTTGAATGTATCTCAGGTCAGGTTTGGGAGAAGGTTTGTGTCAGTCATTCAGACTGACATGACGGATGAGTGTGTGTATATTGACACTTATGGCATTTGGCAGACACCCTTATCCAGAGTTACTTACATTTATCTCATTTATACGCCTGAGCAGCTGCGGGTTAAGGGCCTTGCTCAAGGGCCATACAGTGGTACATTTGTGCTGCTGGGATTTGAACTCATGACCTTCCAATCAGTAGTCCAGTGTTTTAATCACTGAGCTACCACTGCCCTATATATGGCCATTTCTATGTGGGTGGGTGGGTAGGGTGTATGAGAAATGTGGGTGTGCCTTCAAATATGTTTTTCAATTCCTTGTTAAATAAAAGACTTGTTTGATGTTCTCTTTTCACTTCCTCTTTTCTTCTCCTTTTATGGTCTGCTCTGCAAAGTTTTCTGTCCACTAATATACTCTGGATAATTATAACCATGAAATTTAATATGTTGTAAAACTGCTTTTGCACCATTTTTTTTCTTTCAATAAAACCATTTTTCAACCCAATTCTTCCTCGTTAATGTTGTCCTTTTGTTCACCTCCAGTTAAGGATTTAGTTTGAATAGCAGTATTGTTTATTCAAAAAACTTAATTTGGTACTTTATTGTCACTTTTATGTCAAAGTAGTAAATAATTTTCATATTTCAATCTATTAATATTTCAATAAACTATATTGTAACTGATAAATATGTAGCATCATTTACAATAAACCCACAGAACTGTTGCAACTAGGTGGCAGTAATAATGCACAACTTTTGCATGTCAGATTTTGCTGTAATACACATGGCTGTAGTCAAGACTGCCACTGTCAATTCAAAGACAAGTCCAGGACCAGAACTAGCTGAGACTGAGTCAAGAATATGTCTTAAGGGGGCTGAAGCCATGTAAAAAATAACATTAGTACATATGTAGTAGGTGTGAATTTTGAAAATGAACTTGGGCAATGCATATGTTGTGGAATTACAGCTACTCATTGTGGAAAAGTATTTTACCATATGAGTTTTCATACATCAAAGAGCTAAAGGCTTCACTTTCAATAGTATGAGCGTTTGACTTTAGCTGATTACGATGGTAAAGTGTGGGGAAAACTGTATAACTGAAGTCAAGTGTCTTAAAATGGAAACTGTAGTAATTGTGCTAAAACTATAATTACGTAACAAATGTTACAGCAATCAAAAAAGATGTTCTGAAACTGAACAGAAATGAAACCATAAGTCACCAGTGTTAAATGCTTTATGCAGTTCACACATGTAAACTGGCCAGCACTTCTCATGCATCTGAAAGAAGATCATGGTTTACTCATAGCACAAGTGTCAACAGCACAGGAAGTTGAAACCCGTGTTAGCAGCAAAGGAGGAAGCTATGCATTGGGCAATGATTAGTAGATGCAACACCACAAGAGCCTTTAACAGCTCTCATCTTCACTTTGTCACGAGGACATGTAGAAGTCAACAGTTTCCTGATAAACATCTCTCGAAGTCATCTGGGGTAGGGTGCAGCATGGTTTCTTTAAAGAACTTTTGAGAAAATATGTTTACTTATAGAATATTATAGTAGTTTTATGTGTATCTATAGATCAGTTTCTGTAACTGTAAATGTTAGCTTATGGTACATTCGAAGACATATTACAACAACAAAATCTCACATCATAAATATTTTATAGCATGACATTTGATAAAATGGAATTGATGTGTTTAAAAATATAGCACCACAGGGCAGATCATTTGCTAATTCCTTCTTTAATTTGAACATTTATGTTGATGTAGTGAATGTCAGTAAAGGCCTTTTTCCTAGATTATGTCTGCTTTGATGTAAGCTTTGTTTTAACATTAAGAAAGATCCTAGTTAGTTACTTTTGTGTGTCAAATTGTTTCAAATGTGATAAGCATATTAATTTAACTACTTTAGTTTAGGCAGCAGCTTGAATTGCCATACTACTTTTTATCTGCCACCAAAGTGTGGATACGATGTCATAGGTCCAAAAATATAGTAGCAACGTCACAAGTCATATTAATGGAAACACAAGGTTGATGAATATGATTAATAATGCCCATATTAAGTTATTACATAGCATAATTAAACATGTTTTAAACATTTTAGGCATTACTCCAGCCACAGATATTTCACTTTATCAGAACACAAATCTATAGAATCTCTGCATCAGGGTTCCTCCACACCAACCAACCCCCACACACAGCTTATATTACTATTACTCTGGATACATTAGAAGAATGAGTCATAAATGTAACCTTTCACACTCATAGGTTTCCATTCGAAGCATAGTCTTAAAATGCATGATTAAAGGCAACTCTGAGTAGGCACACTTTTTTTCTATCTGACTACAGGGCAAAGTGTGAAGAATCATGTCAGGCAGAAAGTCTAAAAAGACCCAGAAGCTTGGCTCCTCTCGGCGTTTCAAAAATCGTAACAGAGAAATTGAGGAAAAAGAAAGTGATGAAGAATGCCCAGACCCTGGTCATGAGAAGCATGACAGTGAGCAAAGTCAATTTCACACAGTTTCTGAAAACCAAGCATCTGATTCATCATCACTGCTTCATTCTGATCAGCCAGTTATAGCTTGCACCAACCCAAATACTTCAGGCTTTGAACTTTCTACTCAGCCACAGTCACAGGATTTCAAGAATCTATCAGTACAAGCTGATGTAACAAGTAAGAAAAGAAAAATGGGATCAACTCGCAAGGATAACAGAAACTTTAAATTTGAAGGAATTTTTGAGGATGAACCAGAGCACAGAGTACAGCTAAGTGAAGGTGTTAGTGATGAGCAAGGAGTGACTGTAGAAGCATCCATAAAACAGGATGTGGCTAAAGAAGACCGTACAAGTTTTTTGGAGTGTGCACCCAGTCAGTCTTCAGGACATGAAAGCTTCATCCTGCAAGGGAAGCATTTGGCCCTTGGTACCATCATGCATAATGAAGATGATTGCAAGAATGAAGAAAACCAACATTTAGAAGCAGCCCTACAAAACAAACCCACAGACATCTCTTCTTCAGTACTTAACCAATCTGATAACAATGATGAGCCATCTGTGGTGGAGCAGACTGTGCACAAACCCATGGATGGATCCAGTTTAAATTCTATCATTGGAGATGAACAAGAAGATAAACACGAAAGAGAAGGTGTAGACACACTGGAAGTTTGTAGTGGTGAAGATATAGGACAAGATGAAGTTACTGGAGTACTATCAGCCTCTTTAATAAATAAACATGAGCATGGGACTCAAATTGACAAAGCGACTACAGTTACATTGCAAGAAGTTATTACCAAAGAAGGCACAGAAAATGAGAACACAGCAGACCACTGTCTTGAGCCTAAAAGTACAGAATTTAGAGAGGACATTGACGAGAATAAGGAGGTAAGTGTGGTTGGGGATAAAACAGACAATGATTTAGATGAAGGGGTGGCCGCAACAAATCTAGACCAAGCAATGGAGCCAGATAGAAACATCATTTCACCCCTACAGCTGAGCAATCAAGAAGTAGAAACATTTCCAAACCAGTTCCTTTCATATGAATTCAAATTCCAGTGCGACAGTGTAATGAAATGTTACAGAGAAGAACAATATGATCATTCTGTGGCCAGATGTTGGACAGGGGAAAGCAGTGCAGATGAGGACATAGCTAAAAAAGAGGTGGATATGCATTATAACGAAGAAGAAAAATATAGACAGATAGGGAAAGAGAGAAAGGTGGATAATGATGACAAGGTAAGTTTAACAAATACGTTAGAATTTGTCACTGAATCTAAACGAATTCCTGCTGAAACACTGTGTGGTGAAACAGTAACAAGCAACCAGACATGCAGCCTTCAAGATAATCCAGGGGAATGTCCAACTGAGCTGGAGATGCAGTCAAAGGAAGGAGTTTGTTCTGATCAGATGCTTGACGAAGTAATCATAGATAGATCTGAGTATTTAGATTTAAACACTGAGGTTATTAAGGAGGAGAAAAATGACATGAGGAAGGAAATAAATGCTGGTTCCAGACTTTTAAATGAGCAGAGAATGGCACCAATCATCACAAAAACACAGGATGATGCTGTCAAAAAACATGTGTCCCTAGCAGTCACAAAAGATGGTACTGAGAGTCCTGATCATGAAAGTGCCAGTCAAGTTAATGTTCATTCTACATGTGGCCCAGCAGAACTCATTCCTGAAAAACAGGCCATGTCAGACATGCAAATAAACATAGACAATATTCATACAGTCATATGTGATCAGAACCAAAATATATCTGAAGAACATCTAGAGAATCCAATGAACAGTGAATCAGAACCAGAACAAACTGAAAGCACAAGCCCATTTGTTCAGATACAGGAATCAAAACCATCTCAGGTTGTTGTGATAAAAGAAAATGTGGAATTTAGCAGCTCTGAGAAAAGGAGGAAGATGGGTTCAACTCGAAAGAGCCCTAGAGGGCA